>QVOA01009274.1:0-74546 GCA_014825685.1 Pseudomyrmex cubaensis | reverse complement strand
CAAATCTAGCACGGAATAGAATCATGTCCACGAAAAGCGATCGTAAAAACTCTTATGGGCCTTGCCGCTCTCAGGCTTCTCTCTGATATGTATTCTGTGAGCATAGTAACTCATATAGTGTACATTTAGTGAATTTATATCGGATATGTTGTGGTAGTTACAATGATAAAGTTATTGATTTTTCTTTTAAGTTTAATTTACATAGAAAACTGTTCTTTATCCTAAAGATATCGAGATGGCAATATGTATAAAAAGCAATACATTTTAAGAAACTGAAGTTAAATATGATTGACATTTTAGGCAGTGCGATGATGAACTTTTCGATTTTCTGCCTATTTGACTATTTTTTATAACAGTTTAAACACAAATTCAAATTTTCCGTTTGTGTTATTTGATTTTCTCTCAGTGTAAAATATACTGCTCTCTTCTATATTTGCTCTGACAGTACATATGTTACTCTAAAGCAAAACAGACAAGTATATATACATACACATACCTTGCTATTCAATCGTACATGTGCATACATATATTTTTATTTTGTATATATAACATATATATAATAAATATAATGTATTATTATATTTTTTATATACTTTATAAAAAAATAACATATTTCTTAACAAAACTTAATAAATATGTAAGTTTCTATGACTGACTTATTTAAATTAATGATTCAATAAAAAAAAAGTTTATTTATATCACATGTAAAGCATACGCAAAAAAAATAAATCGGAGTTTATATTGTGTATTAAATAAACACTCATCACGCTAAAATATATTGTTTAGCATTATATTTTTATACATTTGAAAAGATGAACTCTTGCTATCAGATGTCAATCAGCACACGTGACTCTCGCGATAGTTGATGTTTTAAAAGTGTTTGTAATTGTTTTCGCGCGTGAAATAGGCCGTACATGTAATGAACAGTCATTGCTTTTTTGTATTTTGATTTTTACTTTTCAATAAATACCAACCCTTTAAAATCCGAAGTATCCGAAAGGTGAAACATCGCGAAAAGAGTTACCTGGTAATCTGGCGCTTTTGCCACCCTTAAAGCTCGAGGGTAGATTTACCGGTACCAAGATGTCGTCGTGGTCGAGGAGTCGATGACACGTAGCCGCCACTCCTCGTGGCAATACCGCGGTAGGCAGCGTTGCGTTTTGTTGTGATCGCAACGGCCTTACGGACAGTCGCGCGCGCGTTTCGCTTCGCGGATCAGACTTTCTCGCGCTTATTCACGTCGTGAAAACTGACGCACGCGCTTGTCGGCAATGCGTCGCGTCGCGCGTGCTTCTACGCCGAGAGGCTGATAGTCGCGCGTAAACGTTACCACGGTACTGTCCACCTGAATTTCCGAGCTTCTATACTCGAAATCACGCGGATTTAACGGGAGAAAAAATTTCATCGAAATTTCGCGCCCGTCAAAAGCGCACGCACGTTTGCGCTCTACTCATCATCGTCATCATCGTTATCATCAAGCCGGTGCGCAGGCCTGTCGCCGTAAATTCGAGTAGTGCGATGTGAAATAAGCAAGACGTGAGCGCAACGTGTCGCGACAGTTTACACCGGCGATGAAAAGGAAGCAGTAAATTTTGCAACACGCACAAGCGTTTTGACATTTTGGATTTTATTTTCCATGGACGCTAATACGCCAGTATTGCAGAGTGATTGATACGATTTTGTCGGATTTGCAGTCCGCGAGAAACTTCGTTTTGAAAAGCTTGCATGATATTTTAGTGCGTTTCAATATCTCGGTATTAACTTTTATTGAATAAAATTCTCTGGAAATATAGATGGCACATATAGACAAAGCCGCGTTGAAAAAATTTTTATTGCATTTTTGCCCAACTCGTTAAGCATATCAGAAATCACGTGCAGATATTTTATCGTGTCTCGTCTAGATACGCGGTTTTCCTACTTTGGAGACACCATCGCCCACTTTCTTTGTTGGAGAAGAGAAGGGGAAAAAGAGAATACATATCGATAGCTTTATTCTGAAGTTGCGGCTTCTAAGTGTTGTTTCAACAACACGTGAAAATCTTATTTAACACAGATATATCAATATTCTCTTGTCTCCAATATCACATTTATTATTAAACGTAGTATCGAGTTTCGCTCCGTTTAATATAAAAATAGCCGTCAAACTTATAAAAGAAGAATGAGACACAATTGCATTTAACGCTAAATATAGACTATTAGCACCGAAGTTAAAAAGTTAATTTTCCGTAAAAACTGCAAGATTATGTGAATCAAAGTTTCTTTATTTAGCGAACGTCATCCCGAGAAACTTTTATAATAAATGGTTTCATTGTTTTTCTTTACAATTTTGAAAAAGTTGTTGCTCTCTTTTGCTTTGCTACGACGAGATAAATTGGGAAGAAAAGTTTGGTGAGAAAAGCACATAGAAAATCTTGAGGATCCGTGTTCGTTGACCTGTACGGCGGTCGAGATGAAGACGATCGTTTTCGGTCGAGAGTAGCGAGAGACTAATGCGATTTGCGCGGGAAATTGAGATAAACGCCCAAGAATTTCGCACAAAGTTTTTTTCCGGAAAATTTATTAGATTGTTCTTAGGTGACCAGCAGTTAAAAGAATTATCGATAAATGAAATACTAACAACGTTCGCAGGAAAAATTCATTATCTTCGTAATTGCTTGGTTAATTTAATGTTTAAAGAAAAAAGGAGTTGATTCATTTAATATACGTAACCGCTCGAAACAAAAATGAAAAAAAGTCATCGTGATAAACGAGCAAACGAAATAAATCGAAGTGTGGTGCGCTAAAACGGATATCACCGTCCTCAATTGTCGAAGATATCAAAGAGCGATTGTTGAATATTGTAAGACACAGTGTTCGTACTGTAGAATCAGCACGCGACAAGTACGTTGCATACTACGTCACAAACTAAGCCAATCGTAAACGTGTATTACGATACGATCTTGTTGAACGAAGAGGATATGATTTCCCGAACATCGAAGTGCGAAGCTTGATTGCTCCTTTCGAGCAAGAACGTTACACACAGTGCGTAAAGCGATATCGGGGGTTTGGAATCAACAGAGATCCAATTTGTGTAATTGAGCAATTCCTGAGAAATGGATTCCCGTGGAAATGCAGACCGGAACTGCATTGTGCGCATCGTAAGTAAGACGGCAAAAGCGGTCTAGAATAGGTATCTGCTGGTGCGATTTTCGACTCGATGCAACGATCGAATTTCGTGGAGCGTAAATTGTTGCCTTGTGGAGTTGCGTGCTTTTGAATTAGTACACCTTCGAAATTCAACGTTTGCAAACACAATCTTCTGTTGTGTTTTCTGCGCTGATGTAGTTATTTAGTTTTTTAATCTTCAAGAAACGGACGATTTAAATTCGTTTGAGATAAAGGTCTATTAGTTTTAGCGTAAGAAATTTTCCCGGCCCGGTTTCTTGAGGTATAAAAGTGTATAAAAATTAACTCGGTCTTTAAAGGAGAAATCTCGGTCTCCCTATTATTTTTGACACTTTATTAATGGAGGTCATACCTCGCGTTGGCAGTCGTTATTGCGTTTTTCACGTTAGAATGAAGCAACAAAATCGCTCTTGACATATTTCAAAAGTTCAAAACTATCACGAAATTTTTCACTACTTTACACAATTGCCATTGGTTTTTACATGTGTTTTTATACATGAGTTGGATTTTAGATGTGTGATTTTCTCGGTATCTTAATGTCATTCTACTTTTTTGTTTTATTTTCAATTCTTTCAAAGAAAAAGATAGTGCTTTACAACTGCAAATTAACATATAAACAAGATGAAGTTCTGCAATCATTAAAAGTTGAATTTCGAAAGTTTGTCTTGCCATTACAGTACTTCACGTTGCGGAATCCTCTATATAGGGCTACGCTTGAATAATTTCTCATAGTAGTCGTATTTATTATAAAAATATGTCCAAACATTTTTTTGTTGTTCGATAATTTCTTGCATTCGTGCGAAACAGGTTTCACCTAGGTTAGCACAAGTAGAGAGAACTTAAGTAATTTAATACACAGTTGCTAATACCAAACAATATTAGAAACAACCGTGTTAAGTAAGCTCTTACAATTAGGTCGCTCTAGTCTTTTAAACGCACAGTGAGAGAAAGCCTTTTCAGACTAAATACAATTGACTGAATAACAAGACGGAGAAAACACGTTGAAAATCTTGTTTTTTCCATTTTAAACGTGTATAATCTATCAATAGTATTTGTTTTACGCATTCTTTTTCAAAAAATTCTAGGAATTATTTCATTTTTTTTAATATTGCATTTCTGATAAAAACATTTGTTTCGTTATACTTTTAATAGACACGTAGAAATTCACGAGTACTCGTGTGCTTATCCAAACTCGCTTGTGCTCGTTAATGTTTAGTAGTAATAATGTTTTTATCGTTTCACGAATTTTTCTCACTCCGCTGGTGGAATTTTTTTGCCGCACCGGAGTGCGAAGCAAACGGGAAAGTTTCTGTGAGTAGTGGTCAAAGTTTTGCGTTTCTTTCTGCTTTGCGTTGTACGAAGTCATGATTCCCTTTTTTTCCATTTGTTTTTCTTCTGCCGTCAGTGCCGCAGTGGAACAAGAAACTTTTATAACGGCGCGTAGCTTCGTCGTCAGCCGCAGCACGATAACCTGCGAAACGCAATGAATTAACGCTCGCGATAACGTGACGGCGCAAGTGCTCGTTCAGAACGGCGTATTTCGCGCTTTTATTAACAATTACTTTGCACGCGGCCGGCCGTGTTATAACGCATTGCAGGAAATTGTACATCACGAAAATTTGAATGTTGGCATTCGTTTTCATTTGACAAATTAAAGTTCGATCCGCTTTGAAATGCTGACGGTGAGTTTAATTACAGTTCAAATTTATAGCACACATGATGCGAGACACAACATATACACTTAATTAATCAAGTTTATAATTGGCGTGCTCTTTAGAGACATGTTCATAAAAAACAATTATTCATCATACAATATTTCAATTTGGGCACAAGAACAATATTTTCAAACTGTCACGTGGTTAAAAATATTTTTTTTTTTTTTTTTTTGAACGTGTATGTAGATATAAAAGATTATCATCTATAAAAATAACTGCAAAACTATTTTGTATCAGTGAAAGAGGAAAACTTGCAGTGTAAGCCATTTACTTGTTTCATATTTTCTTCCACATTCATCTTTTTCCGGGTATGCAACGTTCCTCGAACGGCCTTGTTGTTGCGTCACAAAGATACACATTAGTAGGCAAAAATAGCTAACTTCTGCATGAGAATTATGAGAAATGATGTAATTCTTGTTTTTCAAACGTTTTACAAATCTACGAAAGTTCCGCTTACAAGTTTCGAGTAGAAAGGGTACAATCCGATCAGAAAACTGTCTTAATTTACGTAACTTTTCTAGAGTTTTCTAAGAGAGAGAAGGAAAGAGAGAAAGAGAGAAAGAAAGAGAAAAAGAGAGCTTGCTAGCGATGAACAAACTTACAGCTTTATTTGAATTCAACTAAGCGATAGGATCAGAAAGTTTTAGCGCGATATTTCATCTATTTATTTTAAGGAAATAGCGAATATTTTGTTAGTTATAATATAATTTGATATCCTATTGTATCTCGCAACAAATAACTGCAGGCTACGCGTATCTTCATGTTATATATTTTTCAGTATTGAATTCATAACAATATCGTTGAATTTTGCGAACAATGTCACTGCCAGAAATATCTTAAAATACATATTGAAACATAGAAAAACACGCATTTCTGCTTAAATGCAACAATTGAGTTTATTCGAATTCAGTTTGTCGTACTGAAATTATATCAGACCGTCTATAAATCGATTTACAGAATACCCAACGGAGATCCCGACCGATCTGATAGTAATAGTTTTACTATCTACGTGCACAACAAAAGTTTCTTGTATCGCCTATGAAACATATCGAAAACAAACAATTTTCCAAAAGAAAACGGTGAAATGTAAAATAAATATTCATAACTCTCACAACATTATTCGTTAAACAACATACGTTTAAAGCTGAAGAATAACATTTTCTTTCAAGTATTTTTTCATGCATTTTACAATCTCGCGCGCACGTTTCCATTGAATATGTATGTGTTGTACATACAGTGCAATTCGCTTTTCATATTCTCCTCTATCAATGAACAAAGTATTGAACTCGTTCCCGTTATTTTAATTTCGGTCGCAATAAAACGGGCACGTTCAAAGTAAGATTAATTAGGTCAAATCGAGCCAAAATAAATAGGTGTTAGAAAATGGAAAATAATAAGCTTTATAAGTGAAAATTAATTATTTTGAAACATGTATTATTTTGCAGCGCTAAAGATAGCTCGCGTCGATTTTCTCCGACTGTTTTGCGGCGCACAATTACGTTTTTAATGTGTTTGTGGATTATCCATAGACATCTACAATACATTTTTAATACATCTGCAATATATTTAATACACCTATAATACTTACAGATATCTATAAGCTTATCTTTGAAAAATCATTAATTGTGCGCATCGCGTAATAGCAAGAAGTTTTCTTGGAGTTTTCCCTATGCCCCGACTGTGACTAAAAAGTATTTATTTCTCACGTGTTTGAACACGTGTCTTCAAACATGTCAAAATTTCTATCACTAGATGGCTACGAAGCAAACTACTTTCTCGTATTCAAGTTTTGCTCCAACTTCTATATAAGGAGTCGAACGAGAGCGGAAAATTAAGATCATACTTCACAGGATCAGTTCTGTAGGAGTGTGTCTCATACCTCATCCCTAACATGGGAGTTGATACAACCACGATGATGAGCAGAAGCTCATCTTCCTGAGCGTGAGAACGACAGTAATTCCCGACTTGTTCGGAGAATTCTGTTATCGATGATCGTTCGCTCTTCGCACTCAGTGCGAAGAGGATGGAAGATAGGGCTTTCCGAGTGGTCTTTTAAAATATTAAAAATAAAATTTTTTAAACTTATAAAAAAAATTCTTGAAAGTTACTGTTTTTACCAGTAGATTATGATTTATTTATGATTTGTTGTAACTCTAGTCCTATAGTTACAGATTTGCAATTCTTTTTTAATATTTAAATCTCGTAGATTTATATATAATAGAATTTCTTTGTGTTGCATTTTTGCTTATACTAGTACAAAAATGTACTTTTTCCTGAAAATTACATTTCTAAAAAAACTATCCACAACGGATCTCTGAATTGTAGACTTATCTACGACGGATTGACTTAAATCGATTTTTTCTTTCAAACGTTAGAGAAATACCAAAGCAGAGGGATATACGTACGTACGTACATGCAAGATCTCATTTTCCGATCGGCCCAGTGGTCTCGCGACCTGAGTGCAGAGGCTGCGAGCATGGAGGATTCCGTGTTCGAATCCGCTCGACACTTTAAGATTTTTTCCGGGTCGGTTCCTCTTAATTGAGTTGATCGATTGAAAAGTGAACCGAATCGGACCTTCAATAATTAAGTCGAGTCTCAAATTAATTCTCCTCCTAAAACCGGTTATAGTTACTTGAGCACGAGGCCCGACACAGCTGGATGCACCTATTGTGAAAGAACCGGTATAGTAGTAATGGCACTGCACATACACAGACTGGCGTCTAGACTACATGTATATGATTAGGTATACATGACTTGTTTGTTTGTGTGCAATAAGTACAACATATGAAAATATAAATAGTATAACAAATATAAATATTGTAACAAATAACCGATAAAACTATATTTATTTTATTTTTTTACTTTATTTTTTTTAGTTAAAAAATGTTGATTCAGCGAGTTTAATAATACGACTTCAATTTACAGTTTCACGTGTGTACTTACGTAGGTAATTTTTATTGCTACGGAAAACACATTAACAGAATCGTTATCCTTAATACTTTTTCGGTTTCTTAAATAATTTTTACTGTTCTTTATCCCTTTCTTTCTCTCTCTGTCTTCACTTTATATAAACGTAATTACGCTTTCTTTGAAAATTGCTATCGAATTGAGGTTAAATGTCCATTAGTGGGTAAAACAAAAAAAGCTAATGTTGATTTTATTACAGAGTTTTATATCGTGAGTTTGTGTTATGTTCAATTTAATCGTGAGAGGTCAAGACTTAAGAATCCATTATTGTTCTAACAAGATTGCTCGGTTGTCCGATATTGCTCCTAGCAATTTGTCATTTAAATACACGCCTTGTGAACGTTTCTCAAAAAGTATTCGACATAATGAAACAGTGTAAAACATGTTAAGCTAAAAGCGTTTCGAGTCGGGACTTAAAACATTGTGCAATGAGTTTGATATCCGATAAGGTAACAATCATCGCGTGACTGCTTTTACATATAGGATTATTACGATTAAAGTATGACGTGAAAATATGTGACACTGTCCTAGGATTCGCGTAACAATGACGTCTTGAAGCCTCGAAATGTGTTTTTATTTGTTCGCACTTTTACGACTTCAGCAACATTAAGTAGATGCACGCGTTATTTTCTGTCGGTTATAAACATAAGAAAATAAATGACAAATTGTTTTAAATAAATTTTTTGCGGGTGAGAAAAAAAAGAAACCATATTCAATTCGTTTCCCGATACAATATCAAAGTAAATCCACGTGCGCAATTTCTTGTGCACTTTATCAGAAAAGTTTCTTAAGGTAACGTATATTTGTTGTAAAGTTTGTAAAAGACAGTTGCTAATGTTGCGAAAATATTTGAATTTAGATATATTTTTTTTTAATTTATCTCTTATATGTTTGACATATATAAAAATAATCTTATATAAAATATAAACTAAATATTTAAACAAAAATATTTACGCAGTATTAAAAATTCTGTTTTATTAAAATATTTTTAGAGACAGCACATTTACGTGTTTGCAAATAATTAATTAGAAACGTTTACACAAATTTCTTTCACTCTATAAGCAGTGATATATTGGCATTGATAAGAACTGATAAAAAGATATAGAGAATTTCTGCAGGAACAAGCTGAAAAAGAAGATTTTCATTGATAAAAAGTTTCCATCATCGGATAGTTGAGTGAAGCAATTTGATTTCTTTTTCCGACGATTGTACGCGTTAATTGCTTCCTGCAATGAACTTCTATTGTTCTTTTTTCTTTTTTTTGTTTTTAGTTACGTCGCATGCGCGATTGAAAATTTTGCGTGTCCCGCTTCTTTTATTCAAAATTCCATACATCTACATACTCTCCATTATGGAAACGGTATTTTTATTATACATCTCGACTTACCGAGTCGCAGATCCCATGAATCTTGCAAAAGTCGAATCTCAAGAATGCGTCGGCATAAAATCGCAGAATAAAAACAAATCTGCAATTCTTTATCTCGTTAGACTAGTATAATCTTGACAAAAATCTAATTTTTTACCATTTATTTAGTGACTCTAATCATATCAAATATATGTTACAAAACGAATAAGTAATTTTACAATTCTTCTTGCGTTCTTTTAGATTTTTAAATTATAAGTACACACTATTTCACGATATAGCGTTTAGCTTAGTTTGTGTGTCATTAAGTATTATTTAACTTAATTGCAATTTCATATAGATACGAGTCGTGCGAACTTTGGTACAACTGTTATTGCCGCGTGTCGCTCTAAACAGAAGTTCCTTTGCACTCGCAGTTATTAAAATCCGTTTCCGTATGTAAGTGTCGAGATTTTAGCGATTCGCATAAGAGGTCCAATATGCCTTGCAGATGTTCGCCTTGATCTAACATTACGTGCCATCCATAATGCTATGTCAGGTAATGCAGTTAATTACGCTTTACTATGCTTAACTCGCTTCAGCTACCGCTGAAAACATCTCCGCATGTTACCTCTAATCAACTAATTTACGTGTATACACATTGAACATGTTTGTTTTACACGATATCTTTAGACCTTCAGGAAATCGTGCATCCGTTTATTTTCAAGTTCTAAAAGTAGAATATAACGCGGCGCGTGTCTATAACAAAGAGTAACTTCAGCTTACGGCATTGATGATGCTCGTTCTCTATTTCATTACGACATGATTGTGAAAACAATTACAGTTGGCGTATACGCTGAAGTGGCAGCGGGACGGTAATTTGTACGACGCAGTCTCCCGTAAAACAGTGACGCACAGTAAATGTGCTTATCACTCGATGTAATATGAGATAATTTATCATCAACACGACGTATTCACAATAGTGGTTTTGCAAAGAATTTAAAGAATTTGATGTCACCTTGTATACACGTATGTGTACGTATAATATTACATATTATATTTTATGCACATAGAGTGGCTCTGTGTGTCGCGTCTACACAAAGTATGCACGCGAAAACAAACTAAAAAAAAGTAATAAATAAGCAGTAAACTTTGAAAAATTTATTTCCAAGTTACAAAACCGTTTCTGCTGCAAAAAATAAATTTAATTTACAGATGTTCAATGTGCTCTCCGTTCATTTCGAGTATGCATTGTATAACGTATTTGTATGAGATCCCTCGTTCCACGTAAGCAAGACTTTTATTTATGGAACATTTGAAGAGGTGTATATATACGCTACATCAGTTGACACAATAGATGAACTGACACAAAAAATTGAAAAACTGTTATCAAGAAATACGAGGATAAACCTGAAATCTTTGAACGTGTTCGATCATCTTCAATCAGAAAGCGTGCTGAAATTGCGTGTTGTGAAACGAACGGAGGTCACATCGAGAGCATTTGCTGTAGATTAAATTTATTTTTTAATTTTTTACTGCAGAAAACGTGCTTTATAATTCATAAATAAATTATTTTTTGCTCTAGTGTTCATTTAAATCTTTTTTTGTTTTTACGTGTACTAAATACTCGTAAAATTTGATGCCACTTTATTTCAACATCTTGTATATATTGTATAAAGTATTGTTTTATCTTCTAAGAAATTCTTGGGACACAAATATTGAAAAATACGTGAGAAAAATTATAATTGTGCATTTGCAAAATTCGTTCATTGAATATTTCTTATCTCATCGGTATTGTGTCGTCATGATCTTTACTCTTTCCTTGAATTTATATGTCAATATCAAATTTTCTGACGTAACCAGCGTCAGTGATATCTGAAATGAATAATGACGGCTAGCAATATGGTTAATTGGTGAGTGTCACGCCTCGACTATCATACGCAGTGATGCACCGTCAGGCACGCAATTGCTAGTTTCGGCGAATAACTCAAATTGCAAAGGTAATGACGACGAAATATACTATAAATGTATAATTTTTATTATATTTTCCGAATTACGTTGTGTGTTTGCGAGGAAATAATTAATAATAAAATAGAATTATACATACTGAATTTCAATTATAAACAAATCTACTCGTATTATTAACTTTTCAGCGGACGTATGTGTAAAATATATTATTGTATAACAACGACTCATAAAGATACATATTTTTCTTTCGTTCTTTTTATTTTTTATAAGTACAAATAGAAGACCGACACGCAACGGAACATATTGGGCTTATCTCTTTTGTTTTTTTTTTCCTAGATATTTGAAAACGTAGCATCCCTTTTTGCCTAGTTGTTTGATTTCCCCAGAGGCATGTATTTTGCGAACAAACTGCGGTTTCTCATGGCGAGAGATGATGATAAAAGAAATAAATAAAGTCTTTTCTAATCATTATTGAAATATAAAAGATACAAGCAAAAAAGATTTAAAGTAGAAAAAACGTAAAAAAATATACACATATATACAGATATATTTTTTCTAAGTTTTTTATATTTTTTGTCTGAAAGAAGCGATGTAATATTCCTTCAACAGAGATCTGAAATTCTTTATATTTACATGTAACATAGCAGAATAAACCACGTTTACTTAAAATGAATTAATGTTTCCCGGGGAGACAAGTTTCTCCGAGATAAAATATAAAAACAAAGAGAAAGCGGCTATGTCGCACGCGCAATAAATAAACAAAAATAAAAATTTGCCAGGGACAAAACCTTCTCGGTTAGGAGGTGCAAAAAACTACGTGAGTGGGAACGTACCGTACTTAACAAGATGAAGTGCTTTTGCATTAGTTTTCGTCGCAAATAGCAAGGTGTTAGCTTTAGCCATATAATCCTATTGAAATTTCGAATAAGTACATTTACCTGCAAACACAGTCGCGTAACTAACCCAGCGTTGTGTAATTGAATTACGACGAGTAAAAGCACCCACGCGCAATAGTTAACTATTTTGCAACGTATATATTTCGAGTTTCAAACATTAAGTGGCCATCGATTTATATTGAGATGCAGATTCGGAGAAAACGAGATAGAATATGTGTCGCAAAATTTGCAGAGTAACGAACGTTTTAAATAGAGTATTTTTGATCGATCTAGTTTTAATGAAATTGAGAACACGTGAAAACAGCACGTTACTATTTGACTTTTTTCTCTCCCTGGAGAGAAATATCGCGTTATCAGCGATTCAGTACCGGTATCATGATTCAGCACGTCTCCGTGTTGTGAAAGATTAAGCGAATTGCAGCAAACGAAGCCTGACTATAGTTAAATCCAACCTAATTGGATAACTTTAATTATGGGTAGATATATATGCTATACAACTTTTTTTTTTTCTATCAAAATTTGCGATACGATAAACACATTTATGAGAAGAGAGGAAAGGAAAAGGAAAAATATCAAAATTATTTATGATACAAATCTGGAAAATGCAAAACTGTTCAAATATGTGCGTACTCGGAATAATGCGAGAGAGAGCTCAAAAGTTCTTATTAACATATACTACCGACGTTGTCGTTTGAGTATTCCATTAACCGACCGCAAACCAGAAGTTGTGTTTGCTGACTCAATTCTCCTATTTATGTTTTAAACGATCGCAACTAATATCGAGCACGGTTTACCACGTATAAAATGTTTCGTTTCAACACTTCATAAGTTCTCCGTTCTGTAATGCTATACAATTTTCAAGCGAAGTACCGCAGTCACGAATGGCGATTGTCATTAAGCGTTTCATTCACGCTCTCCCCATGTACGAACTTTATCGTAACTCAGTTGAATACTCGACCGACCTTAACTCGCGCTACAATACTCCGTGTCGGCTCTCAGGTTACCGCTCGAGTTCGAACGTGGTATACGCTTTTGTTGTGACTCATTGGTATGCATCTTGTCGCCTGTAAAGAGCGAGAAGAGTTCCTATCACGTTCGGCGGTGTTGTTTTAGCGATAAGTTCTTACTATTCAACCGTGTAATTACCATTCAGTGAAAATGTAAGTTATTTTTCAAGATTCCGAGAGTGCGAGATTCAACATCATTAATTATCTGTCGGACGAGGAAACAGCGAATATATCACGTAAGCAAGCTGTTAAAGTGCGATGTGTAACGATTTAAATCGACTACCACGTGTTAATGATGTTGAATAACTGATTCTGAATTTCAGTTCTATTCTCTATTAAACTGCCGCGCCCTTGCAAATAGTCATGTATATGTATGTATACATGTATGTAAATCGCGAATGCACCACGTTCAGCATATTGTAAGCAAAACTTTGATGGACTCTTGCAAGCTCCAACGAGCACTTTTGTCGTATGGAAAGTTTCGATCATGTAGGTAGACGAACTGATCTATTTTCGAGACATATCGAAGATCGATGTTTTTTTTCTCGACGACAAGCAACGTTCAAACAGATTACTCATTGAAGAAACACTTTTTCGACATTCGATAAAACCTTCATTGAATAATTAAAAATAACAACATTTGTGACAAAGTGCAACGTCTATTTTTACGCAAGCAAAGTGAGAATTGTAATATAATTACAATTAAATATATTATTTGTTAAAGTTTTATCAATGTTCAGGATTTCTTGGCGACAGAAATTCGCGCGTTCATTGATCTGTGCTTATGTTACCGCGAATCGTGTGTAATCAGGTAAAGCAGGTTGGAATCAATTTGCAACAAAGCGCGCCAACGCGGCAATTCAAACCTTCATTTATCATGCTGATAGCACGGCAGGATTACAGCCTTTGTAATAATACGTTGAATCCTTTCCACAAAATATCGCAATATCTGTGTCCTATTGTGTTGCGAGTTGTTCTGCATTTTATTTAAAACTACATATTTGCTTAACAATTGAAATAATCCTCTAATTTAGACATTCTCCTAATTGTTTCCTGAGATGATAATACGCCTATCATTCCGCTATTGTATTGTTTGATTAATTAAAAGAAAAGCTAAATTGATTAATTAAGAACGGCTGATTTGATTAATGAAAAACGGCTTTATAGTAGGTTTATTTTGTCGATCACTTTGTTTCTTTGACAAGCAGTTTGGGACGAAATATGTTTTCGTTTTATGAGGAAGAGTGAGATTAGTTGTTACACAAGTTGGAACAAAAGGAACACGATACTCCACATCATCGATCTTAGTCGTCACTTTCCAAATATCCATCTTACGGGAAACTATCCTTCTTTTTCGTCTGTCAAAAATTCTCGACATGACCTTGCGCGTCGGTATTAGATAGTAATAAGTTGACGCACTTAAACGGAAAAAATAAAAGAAATATATTAAAAATTATTAATTAAAATTCTAACACCTATGTATAATTTTTCTCTTGTTATCGTTCGTTACGTTCGTCTTCAGTTATCGATTTTTACCGGCTTCGTGAGTTTTTTCTTTTTTAAGGATCAAATAATTCCGCTCCATACGCCATTTCGTCTTTCTGATTTTTCAGCGTCCGCAGGATATCCGTTATCCTGGTCGTACTGCGCGACCTAACTATTGCCGGCTTTGAAACGAACCGTAGACCGATTAGACGATGATTGAGCTCACCTCGTTGTACCGTCGAAGTAGAGAGAGTGCACACGGTTATATTAGATCTGATCGAACAGAATTGAGTTGAAGATTAGTCGGCTTGGAAGATCGTGGTATAGACGTAGGTAATATTCCCTTCTCCGAACACATTCAGAATTGATACGTTGCAGAATATTTTTTTTTTTTTTGTTTGTTCTCTCAATGTCCACGAGTTTTCTCGGCGCTTTTTAGCGACGAAATTCGATCGCGCTTCTCTCGCTTGTTTCGTTCGTGTTGTGTTCGCATGTGTTTAGGAAAGTTACTTGCGTACACAGTAACAGTCTCTTTTGTAAAGTTCAGTGTGTTTGCTATTAAATCGCCGATAATTAATTACAAATTGCAACAAGGCAAATTGAAATTCGACGTTCTTTCAGTGAGCGCGTTTTACTCTTTACAATTATTTTAATATTATACTCGATGTTTCTAGCAAGAAACAAATTTTTTTACGAAGAACTGCTTATGCGCACACAATTGGTTTTTCAAATATATACGGTTTCTTTAGTATTTGTAGCTTGTTGAAGATAAAAAACAAATGATATAAATTACAAACTGTTGGTTTTAACGAGAAAGTCTTCATAACACAGTTACAGAAGGTGGGTCTTTCTTTCTTGTTGCTTATTTCTTTCAAATATAATATTAAAGGTGGATATTTCTCGACAATTATATAAAGTGTTTCTAAAGGCATACTCACAATATATCTAATGATGCTTGTGTGTATGCAGACTGGTATCGATTTGAGCTAGTCTGACGTGACGCGATTCTATGCAATAACAGAAAGACAAAGCGATCATTATCGCGCAGCTAGCCCAACTATATCATTATTCTCCCATTTGTGCTTTCTATGTTGATGCGAAATATTTTATGACGGACAATTGTATTTTTATTAAAACGAACAAGTGTATTCCACGTTTCTTGTGTATTCGTTTAAAAGAGCATCGTGTTTTTTTCTTGATTCAAGCACATTGTAATGAACATAATCCCACGTTCCCGTTTCTGAGTTTAATACCTCATCATGCTCAGGCGCCATTTCTGCGTTTTAATGAGAAACATTTTACATTTTAACATTTTGTTTTTTTATAAGACAGCAATATTGTGAGCAATGAAAAAAAACCCGAAAAAGTGAAAAAATCTTTTCACGGAAAAAATATGAAAGATTTATGTTATAAACAATTTTGCATGATAATCTCTCTCTTGTTTTTTCTTATATATGTTCTGTGGTATTCGTATCTTGTGTTTCACAGAAATTAGAGTTGGAAAAGCTTAAATCAATATACTCTATTTCAAGATTCGTTAATCTGTCCTCGTGATACTCGTTAGCACAATAAATGCAAAATTAAAACTACATGTTATACTTTGTAATTGATTCTTGTGTACTTTACTCCGCGCGTTTGGCGTAACAATATTAAAATGTCAAAAGATTTATTTGAAAAGTACCCAAGTATTTCACGTAGAGATATTGTTAAAATATTCACAATTGTTAATAGTAATAACGTAATGTTTGATTTGTAAAAAAAAATGTAGTTGTTTAACGTACAAAAGATATATTTTACATTTTTGTTTGACAATATAACAATTTCATTCGTCAATCTGAACTTTATTTTGTAAAATTGTTAGAAACATAATATCGCACTCAACGTAGATGCGTATCTTGTATTTCTGCGTAATATAACGTCGTGCGCAATTTTAATGAAGCTGCGTAATTTGTAGCGTTCTCTTTTTTTCTTTAGATTTTTTTTTTAAGAGCTGCGTCTCAATTTTATTGAATTAACTTAACAAACGATGCGAGATTATTGAGTGCAAAATTAGAACTTGTCGAAGTGTCTCTTTCTGGCGCTGCTACTTGTTGCTATTGAAATATTAGCGTCATCGCGACGTAATAACTAACAATTTCTTGAAATTATTACGTTTGAATAACAGGTTTCTTTTTAATTTTTGATACAGTCTCTTTTGATGCATATAATATTCATCGCACATATGTATATCGAAGTGCGTGAATGTTGTGAGAACGCAACATTCTCTGATATTCACTGACGTTTTGTAATTAATTTTTTTTTTGTCTCAATAAGTTATTACCTTAATTAAAGTCCAGACATTTCTGCACGGTGAGTTCAAATAAATCTCGCTTGCCGAGAGAGAGTGGAAAGAGGACGCACGCCAGACGAGAGTACTAATGACCCCCGTCTTTGCGTACATAATATCGCGCCAACAAGAGGTTGCTCGAGAACTTCTAAGAATTCCTTCTAATTATTTCAAACAGAAGGGAAGGGCGATGTTCGGAAATCACGTCGATCAGCCGTGAGTTTTATCGTACTTTCATTATCTTTCAAGGTTCGCCAATGGTTAATCTTCTCACGTAAGAGATTTTCTTTATTTTTCTTTTATAAAGTTATCGCAACTACGTTAGAATTCTCGGCGCATGTTTTATCGTGATTCTATTATCTTTCGGGATCTGTTGACGTTAATCTTCTTACAAAAGATTTTTTCTTTACGTACCGCTGCTCTTATATTAGGTAAAATGTCGAAGTTTGTAAAGAAGAAGCTTTTAAATTAATTAATTTACAATATTGTAAATATTGTATTAATTTACGATGATATCTTTAAAGTCATGTGCGGATTTCTCATATCTTAATCTTAATATGATCTTTGCACATTAAAAAAAAACCACAATTATTATTTAAAAGTCAGTTATATGAAAAGTTTTTGACAAATGATATAAAACTATAAACTTCAAATGTAACGTTATCAAATGTTACACTCAGATTCGATATATGTAAACACAAAGGTTGCTTTGTGCGCAACTTGCGTATACAACGCAGATGGAGCGATATTTCTAAATATTTTCGCAAGTGATATATATGACGCGTGCTTTCCTCTCTCTCTCTCTCTCTCTTTCTCTGCTTTGTGACTCTGTTTACCATTATCTTTGTCCATTTGATCCGATCTCGTTTGTCAATTGTCAAATACGTTTATTGCAATAGCGCGTGTGGCAAGCTTCGTTTATCGATCTAGTTAGAGAGACATCGCGATTCGTTGAATTACAGGTTTCTTTCTAATATAACGATAGTTGCAAAACCCATTCGCAATAAAAAGTGATTGCGACATAATCGTTCAGCAACGCTATCATAAAAAGCCAAGGAGATTTATGAGCTAGAAGATACTTTCTTCCAGCTTTTTTTACGATCGTCGCGAGATCTTTTGCCATCTGTGTGATGTAGTTTGCACAGAATCCTGTGCAATCTTAAGAAAATCCACTGCAGTGAAAATGTCGCATCAAGAGGCACGGTAGTGCCTCACGTTGAAGTATTACTATACTAACAATAAGTAACGTTTTAAGCAGGAATAAGATTTGTCTATGCAAACATCATAATATCGCATATCGATATATATATCGCATATCGATATATATATCGCAAATCGATATATATATCGCAAATCGATATATATCGCATATCGATATATCGATCTTCTTTTTGTTAAGAAAAATTGCAGTACTGTGAAGAAAGTTTTTTTTTAAACAGAAAAAAACTTCGAAGGCATAGAATGTTAAATTATTAATCAATCTCGAGAAGAAACTAATTAAATGAGAGACGATCGCGGACGTAAGCAGATCTGTTCAAAACTTCAATAATAATCATTATTATTTCATATATTTTATTCCGCGCCCAGAGGTTTTTTATCGAACATTTGCACCAGCGCTTTAATTATATGTAATATAACACGCGAAAATCAATACAGTCTTTGTTTTACTTCGGACTTTTTAGAAATAAATGTCACGACATATAGGAAATAATTAATTTTCGTGTGACAAAAAAAATATCATTTGGTGTGTGACTGTGTTTGCGTGTTCTTTGATATCGAGTCTATTGATCAGCATTTTTAGTTTCTGTGAACAGTCATGCACTACTGATCGGGTACTGAGTACTTTCTATCTTTATTTTAATTTAGTTAATCACTAAAAAAAGATCCTAATACGGATCAAAACGTTTGACGTTAAACATTGTAAAACTCATTTAAACACGGATATTCTGTTTGTGGCTTGTATCGGCTCTCTTTTCATTTATTAAATTTTACGCTAGCAGAAATAATGAAAAAATATTTTTCTTGAATTTAGAAACGCGCGCGTTTCAGGATTTTTAACTCAAATGAATTTTCAGTGAATGTCAGTAAATAAGATTCCCGCTTTAGTTCTTAAAAATTAAATACAAGAGTAAAACTACAGTACTTTGATCATACTATGCAAATGTGTTGTAAAACAAAGATTTATGTACTAGTACCATCTGTGCGAACCCCTTGCATATATATTCACAGAATTTACTGCACGAACGACGCGGGAAAAGTGCGAGATTAAGCCGCGTCGTCTATATTGATAGCTCTTATCGAGCTCGCTGAAACGAGAAAGAACCCCATGTCCCTATCTTATGGCTCATGACGCCACGTCTTGCTTAACGCCATTTCCGCGCCAGGTAAGTTACCGAGCTCTTCTGCAGTCTTCTCTGTCTAGAGCTACGGCGTAAAATGTTCTTACAAAAAGCTTCGCGATGTTAGGGAACTATATTAATCCATTTTACATGCACTCTCTCTCTGTACTTCTCTTCGTCTTACTTCGCGAAGGATATTCTGTGCTATCACTCGCAAAAAAAAAAAAACAAAGAACTTTGCGGTTGAAGTTTTCGCGGTGAAAAATAAAAACTGTCGTTTCTTCAGATAAATATTTCGAAACTTATCAAGCCAAGTTATTAAAAATTAGTCAAACGTTCAGTTACAGATTACATGCATGCATGCATGCGAGCTCCGCAATTCGTGATAATATCGTTGCGACATGTAACGGATATTACATCGCACCAGGTTTTATTCCGGTCGAAACGTTCGCGTGACATTCACGAGAGAATTCTCTCTCTCTCTCTCTCTCTCTCTCTCTCTCTCTCTCTGACTGTTCGATTCCAAATGGAAATTACGAACATCCACGGCAAGAACATTGCTGTAGAAACGCACGACGTCAATTATGCTAACTACATGCAAATATTAGACGATGCTATCGTTGGCGGCTGCAAATGTCAGAAACTGTAGAAAGCGGACATTCACGTAAATGACATTATTTCAGAATAGTCAGAGAATGACCCGTGATTAACAATTTCTCGAAGCACTTCAATCTTCGCGCATTGTCTGCTAATAATTCGTGATCGTGTACGGAGCACAGTTGACGCTTGCCATGTACAATATTAACCGTAGAAGTTACGATTGTACAAACCGACGATTTTCTCTAACACATAGCGATTGCGCGTTTGAATTCTCGAACGAGAATCTCCCGGAGCAAAAGTGACGAGATCCTCTACGGATATTTAACCTTAAAAAAACCAACGTTGATGTGCGCTTTGCCACGCCATAGCCGCGCGTTCAAAGCAAATCTATCATTGTCTTCGGCGGAAAAATCGCCGAGGGCTCATGGACACAAAAAAACAGAGCGAAAAAACATTATTGTGATGTGGGATTTCGGGTCGGTTGTTTCGGCGACGATACTACTGTGAAAAAAAAATGGCAAATCAGTCCCGTTGCACAAGATATTCTCTGCGATCTGAATGACACTGTGTGACAATTGTGAAAACTCGTTAAAACTCTTATCAAGATAAAGAGAACAATGGTGTTACACGTGCGCGAAATCAGCCGCGAAGTAAAAGAGAAACTCAAAGCGATCGGTACAACTGTAAACAGAGCTCGCTGAAAGTTTGTGCATCGTCGCGTGCAACGGAGCCATTCAAGTAGTAGTTCACCTTCTTGTTACCTTGAGGTCCGCGGGGAACAAAGCGAACTGTTATTTTTATTTTAAAATAAACGCTCGATTGGCGGGTCGAGCGCGCGCGAAGATTCATGTCATGATGATGAAGTGCGACGAGAGAAAGCGCGAGATGTTCTCACGACGCGCATGCAGCGAGAGCGGTCCGCATCCCGGGACGCCGGGGTACAGTCCCATCAGTGGCCATCTCTGGGGGAAAAGAAATCAAGGACGCACCTCGGCGCCGGTCGTCGGCCACGCGAGACCTCCCGCTATAATCCTGAGGACGAGAAGGAGCTGGCCGGTCGCGCCCACACATTGCCGAAGGTAAGTGATCGATTTTCGTTGCGTCTCGATCCTCGGGCTCTTCGTCTTGTTGTTCTAGGTCGTCCTGACTTAGCTAGCACTTCTATCTCATTTCCTCCTTGATCAATATTTATTTGGATTCAGAGAGAACGTGATAATTGCAATCCCGTATTTCACAAATTAAATTCTACATCTATTTCTGTTTAAAAAAAAATTTAATTCTACATTTATTTCTATTTGTTTGCGAGTTTTAATTCGAATTTAAATAGATTTTAACGACTAGTTGTCAAATTAAAATTTTGTAGAAATGAAATTTCAGAGTTAAATGAAAGGCGAGGTTTTAAAACGCATATCACGTAACGTGCACACCCGAGAATTATTGCGCGTTTGCGGAAATTAATGTAAAGTTCTCTGTATTGAGGAACACTGGGTTCCTTAAAGCTTACGGGTCGAAGTACCTTTTCCTTATTTCCTTATTTCCACAATATTCGACGTCCGTCGGATATTGACGAGAAGATATACTATATCGGCTATTTCAACTTAATGCATTCCGGATATTTCGGCTGATGTAGACTCAAACCAAAAAAAAGCCACACTTTAGTTTGCGAGGACCTCGCGTGTGTTAAACAACTCTATCGGCTTTAGTTCGCGATATAGGACGCAATTGTTCTAGTAATATATAAATTGCTTTTCGGTGTATTGCACATTTGTCACGAATATATCATGTACATGTTCTATCTCTTTAAGAGTAAATATGTCCGTAAATTCACAGGTCAAACTGCTATTTCATGCGACAGAATAATTTCACAGTTAAAGAAATAAAAATGTGCGTGTGGAATAGGATTAAAATGTGAAAAACCTGTTTTTAATACCGTCCGATGATTAATGAGAATATAATTTTCAAAGAATTTTATGACGATAAAACATGCGCGATAACACTTTTGTTGAAAAATCTTCACAACACCGTGCAGCAAACACACATGTTGCATACGTAATTTTTCATGGAGACGTTTCCGTAAAATACGAAAAACATCGTTTTTGGTTATAGCGTTACAGCAAGTAATACAAAAAAAATACAATATACATCTCGACACGATTTCCGTTGTTCTTGTTGTTCCGATATCGATATCATGCTTCATTACAGAGCAGAAAGTCCTCTATCCGCTTCTTTCTCTTCATCCGATATTCGTGCACGAAGCGACATATCGGGATTAATTATCCGTCGATGAATCGATAGGTCGTTAGATGTGTTTTACGAGAGAGGAACTTCGACCACGCTCCTTTCCGCTATCTCGGATTATGGAAATATGTTCGCTCTGACGTAGGCGAGAGATGAATAAGATACACCTCTCGGCCCGTCGGATTATTCCGGCTCAGCCTATTTACGTCCGCGCGTCTTTGTGATACTTCTACTCGTTGTTCCAATTTCGCCATTGTCGTCGTTCTGATTTGCCGCAGTTTTTCGCTTCAGTTTAGTCAGAATCAAAGACTTAACGATGTATGGTACAACGTACATGTGTACCGAGAAAAAAGTAAAGTAGCGATATAATTACTTTTACGATTATTTTCCCGCCGCGCTAACGGAGAGAAGAGATAACGTTGGTAAAACACATATCGCTCTTCCTGGCTTAACGTGCTTTTATTTTTGAATACGAAAACCGCTTATAAACCGCGCGCTGCGTATTGTAAAGCAAAGCAAGATTTAATGTGATGCAAGGGACTACCGATAAGTACCGGTCATAAGGCTGCTTGTTTGCACAAGCGTTTAGCTCTACTACTTACACTGTGTCAGATCGCGCTGTCTGTGTAATGTAGGCGTGTAGCGTAGCTGCACTTCGCTTAAATCATGGAGTGTAACGTCATATAAGGGATTAAATAACATGTTTGAATAATGCAATTATTCTAACACGGAAATGAAGTGCGCATGTGAACAAGCTTTTTGCGGATTTAGTAATAAACACTTTATTATTCCATTTTTAGAAATTATTGCTGTTACAACTTTGCAGTAGAAAAAAAAAAATATTTTGCGAAACAAACAAAATTAACTTTTTGTACGAACAGTTGGAATTTTAAGGTTTTACGCTTTGTACAAATATTTCCACTTTCGTGCTTCGGTGCTTTGTCGGTACTTGTACTCGTCTCTTTTATTAATAATTGCTTATGAATTATTAATGGCGACATGACTTGGTGCTTTCATAATGAATAAAAAGTGCCGATTTTACCTTCATCAGAAAGCAACGACAGGAGATAGTCGTCGTGTTTTTATGAAAGGGAGAAAAACAAGAGAACAAATTATACCGAAGTGTAGACATTAGCGGTTATAAAATATTAATAAAGCGGACAGATGTCTCTAGACATGTCTTTTTTTTTTTTGTAATTAGTACGATGTAAAACATTCCACGAGCAATTATATCTACATATTAAACAAAGTGGGACACTAAGAAATGAAAGAATGATTCGTTATTCTTCATCGTAATAAGAAACAAACACAAGTAAGTAATTTGTATCACACTGTTGTCTCTTCCTCTGTAAGATTTGCTAATTAATTAAATTCATTGATATTTAAAAACACGTATATGTCACATATATATTCTTTTACATGCTTGTTTTCCATTATAATTAGCTACGTGCGGTGCAAACTAATGTGGCGACCTTGTTTACGTCATTAAAAACAGCTTAAGTACAAAAATGGGATCAAGAATCTTTTTTTTTTAAACTTTATTGATTTGCAATAAAAATTCTCTCATAAACTATTTCGTTTTAAACGGCAAAGCTATTTTGTTATAAGCACATTATTGCTATTGTAAAATAACATTAAACACATGTATGTAAGCGTATATAATGGCAAAAGAAGATTAATTGTGCAGCAGTATTTTATAAATAGATTTTCCAATGGAGATTGAAAATCGCAAACAGTTTATTTTTAGTTTGGAAGAAATATCTCAAAATAGTGCAGAAGTATTTTAAAATAAAAAAAGTTTTAGATGTTTTTTGCGTCAGATTTTTATGCACACTATTATTTTCTCTTTATCTTTCTCTCTCTCTCTCTTTCTTTGTTGTTTTTGTTTAAGTTTAAAGAGTTAAAATCAGGACAAGAGAATATTATTTTCTGTTTACAATCGCTGCTCTTCTTTTTATATCTTTGTAATAGCAAGGAAATTAGTTTGAACAAAATTAAATTCTTGTTAGGTTTAGAAGTATATATCATATATAATATATTTATTTTTGTTACGCTTTTGTTAGACACACAGAAAAAGACACGAAATGCCGCGGGCTTAACGTCCCGCACCGCCTTTAACTCTCTACTTTAATTCTCATTATAAAATCAAGCAAACGACCATGTCGAGCATGTGAGACCACTGTTATAAGCGGGTTGAGAACTTTTGAATTGAATATGTTTATTTAGTGAGACGTTTCGATCTTTATTTTGTGAACATCATCAATTTACATGAACAAACGTACATACTTTGAACAAATATATATTCTGTTCACGTAAACTGATAATGATCAAAAAATCAAAACGTCTCACTGAATAGACATGTTCAATAACTTATTCTCAACTCACTTGCAACAATGGTCTTACATGTTCTACTTGGTCTCTTTGGTTGTTTGACCTTGTTACTTAAAGATCATTATAGTTTTGCTACTCTCGTTATCTAACAAAAATGTTTTATCTCGCTCTCTTTTTTAATTTTATAGAAATTAATGAATATATTTAAAATCCAATTTTAAAAATATATTACAAAATGTATTATTATAGTTAGAAAATAATTGGTTTTTATTATCCATTTATAATTTCACATACACACACACTCAGAACAAAAACGTTTTTGTTGAAGGAAACTTTTCAACAGTTTAAGTCTCAAAAATTTCTGGTTTGTAGAAATAGCTGTCGTTCTTTGAGAACTGTTTCTCTGCATAGCCTGAAGGAAATATGATATTTTTCTCGGATATACCTTGCACATATAGAAAAAACGTTTTTTTTTACGTAACAGTTTTCCAACGAAAATGTCAAAGCAAGCAAACATTTTCCCAAAAGAATCGTGAAAAAATACTGGTAATAAAAACTACTGATAATAAAACATACTGGCAATAAAAAAGTATAATTAGTGTGAAATTACTGATACAAAAGAATGACAAACTAATCACTCTGCTTTTATTTAAAATGCTATTTTCTTACAATTACAAATGTTATTTCCTTACAGACTTAGAAAAGGAATGAAAAAACGAAAAGTTTGTTATACATAACTTCGTCACGTTTACAGAATATCTTGTATACTCAAGGGTGTTGTTTTAATTATGTTGGGTACAAGGTTCTCGTCTGAGCCATGTTAATTATTTCGATCCGTTAAGTGGGTACAAACAATAATTATAAAAAAAAAAAAAAAAAAAAAATAGAATAAAAATAGAATAAAAAGTAAAAGATTATTAAAGAAGTTTGGTGATAGTTTGTTTTTCTATTTTAATTTGAAAGATTAAACGCGCCTACCAGTTGTTGAATACAGAATATATTCGAGTTTAACATTCAAATGAAACTTCGTGTCGATCGCATTTTGCAGAGCGATCAACAATTCAAAAGATTTTTCGGGAAAAATTTCTCTCGACACACTCGGATTTCTCAATATTCGTGTGTGTCGTAAACTACTATCCACGAGTGTCGTGCAGCATCGATCGGGCGTGTCCATATAAGCAAGACTTGTGGAAGGTTAGTACACACACGTACTCACGCACACACAGATATATTAAATATTTAGTCGTTGTTTTTGTGCAATTTATTTTTATTACACGTTCTGGGATTTTTCCTTTATGGTGTTATAACTCAAGCGTCTACGTAGCTTCCAAGAGTAAAAACTTATACGTTTTCTGTGTGTTAATTAACTTTTAATGTGTATATATATATATATATATACGTACTTTGATGAAAACACGTAGTCTGCAATAGCGATAGTTTTAAACTCAATCAGGTTCTTGCTGAACGCGCGTCTTTCCATTTATTTAATCGTGTTTAGTAATAAAGAATTTCTTTTTCCGCGATCTCTTTCTCTTTTCTGTACTTTCTTATTATATCGATAATTTTGCAATCTTGTTCAATAAACTTGGGTTAATTGGAAAATGTGTACTCTTTTCCTTATATTTGACGAGGGATAAAAAGCAATTTTATAATGACATGGGTTTCGATAGACTCTCACGAAGGTTGAAAAAGATAATTGTGGAGAAGGAAGTAGAGACATGATCGACGAAATCTGGAAGAATTTTCACATAGGAAAGATGAAACGAGTAGATTCTCACTCTTTGTCTACTTGTCTGTATTTGACAGTGAGATGGTTGCTGAGAGTTTTTCGCGTACCTTCGTCTCAAAGATAATTCCTTTTGTGTCTCACTGTTAATTATCGGATATTTCAACTAGATTAAATATGTCACTGACACTAATTGCATTCTTATATACTGTTTTAATGTTCTTATAGACTGTTTTAATAAAATACAATACATTATCGTTTCATAAAATACAATTTTTCGATTTGCTAATACTTGTGGATTGCGTAGAATATTCAGAATTGTGAAGAAATTTTATGGTTTTTTTGTATCTTTTATTCAATTGTATCTCATTTGCATTTTTTAATATCATCTTTTTTTCCATCAAATTTCTCATAAAAAAATGTCTAAAATGGTTTTTAAATATCTATTAATATTTGGTCTTAAGAGATGTTATTTTTCGCAAAATAAATACATTTTAGTTTGCTAGAAGATATTAATTTCAATTTGTGTCGATGCTAGAGTTATAACGTAATTGATTTCCCGTATTGTATCGCTGACTGCAGTATTTACCGAAAACAATCAGATGCAAAACAATTATCAGATTTAGCGCATATTAGTGTACTTAGTTGTGCACATGCTCTATATGTTCGATAAACTATCTCGTCTCTCTTGAGCTTTGAACTACGCGTACATACGCGACTGTATCTATATAATAACAAAATACGTTTGCTATTAAGCTCACGTCAGGAGCAAAAAGCATGAACATCGATTCTTATCCTCGTTTATCCGTAGCATCTTTACCAACCGAAAATTCGAGGCAGTTTCTCACGCGATGAGCACGAAGTTTCCTCTCATAGACAACCTTGCAAACTAAGAACGATAATACCGTTGCTACATAAATTTATACGTATTAAAATCTTTAATATCAACACTGTTAAATATTAAAAGCACATTTAAGTAAAAGTAAAAAATAGCTCACTTTACGATTTATCGTATCGTAAGGAGAAATTCCGTAAGAAAAGTTTACATAGGTATTACATATATACAATATATGCGAGTTCCGTTAAATAAAATTTTAAAACTTCACAAATTTATTATGAAAAAATTTTTTACTTTTAAAAGAATTATATAAAATATCCGCAAAATATGAACTCGCTTTATTGTTTTTTTTAACTATTTTTATGTAACATTAGGTCAAGCGAACGAAAGTTTGGATATTTTTGGCAGATCGATAAAGCGTCCGTTGATCCGGTTTAGATGAAAAATAAAAGGTGTTACGGTGACGGTGAAGTTGTGACGCCGATTCGATCAGATACCGAGTCCCATTTCTGACACTTTTATCATCTGCGATATCTATATAATTCGCGACAGCGGATCTCTCGTGTTTCGCGGGCGACATTTCGGGAAACGAGGCGACGAAGCTAAAGATGGATAGGAGAGCGACCGTACTTTTTTATTTTATGTACACGAAGGTGTGCAAGGCTTTCTCGAGTATTTGCGATCCGCGCGCGGTTTACATACGACCGTTTTTTTTAGTTCATATCTCGACGGAAGCACGAAACCACTTTAGCGTGTGTTAACCCCTGTGTCCGTGCAAGCCGTGGAAGTACTGTCCGCGTATCACATGCCGCATGGCTGACATTCGCCGCGCCGATATTTTTGCTGTCGCGAATGGAAATGTTCTTTTTCACACGTAAACTAAAAGTAAGTAAATAAGTAGAATCGATCGAACTCAACGTATCTCGTTGCGTGTTTAGTTCTTTGCTCAATACACTTTAACGAAGAGGACAATCTCTTTCTTTCTCTCTTTTTTTCTTTTTTTTACGGGGATTCGTACGAGTTTCTTTGATGTGAGAAGATTTATCGATTTAACGCTGGCTTTCTCGCGCCACGATGATCAAGAACCGTGTGCACTTAGAAATTAGATTAAACACTGAAATGTGAGAAGCACTATGTGTTATTGCGAAGAAACGTGCACGCCTAGGAGAATATCACAATAGGATAAGCGATAAAATGTTTTGTATATTAAAAGTAGAATATAATTTAAAATTATCAATTTTTTTACCTATTTACTTTTTTGAGTAAAGAGTAACTCTAGCGCGCTATTTCGCGCGTGAGAATATGATAATGAAAAAATATTTGTTCATACTTTTTAAAACCAAAACATTTTACATGAATATTACACACATCTGCTGTTTTATATAAAAATTTCATTTTTTATTTATGTTAAAAACCATGTATTTTATAGACTTACGCTATAATAAAAGGGGGCACTAAGCTCGCGCAAATATACTACCTACACATGTTTGTAATATGTTACATGAGGCCATCGACGTTCATAAAATCGTAAATTTCTAGTTCAGCACGTTTCTCATCTCATTCAATACATTATACGGGATATGTGTGAGTTAGAACGCGTCACGTGGGCAGTCTATACGAATCTGGAAGCGTTTGCACAGTTATAATTCCGAGAAACCTAAATAAACGTACTTAGACACGAATGATATGTCCGGAGATTCGTTTCCGAGCACACACAAAATATACAGAGATAAGAGAATATATCTGTATACGGTAGAATGATTTCCCAATATTCTTGAGTGACTGCGCAATTCGCAGGGAATTGCGCCTCCACTGTAAGAATCTGAGAGAAAGACAAACGTATATACATATTATTTTTTGTCTTTTGCCACCAGTCTCTAAGTGAAAGAGGAAGGAAATCATTTTGAGATCTCTAAGAAGAATCAATTTTGTGTGCTCGAAATTACTTAGAGTTCTATGTACGAAAGACAATTGAGTATCTGGAACAAGAAAGTAAATAATAATTTATCACAAATATCTGCGTGCCAGATAGAGTAATGACAAATAATGGATCTGTTGTAGAAGCTAGGGATTATTGTATAAACTGCATGGAGGAAACCAATCGTATCTTGTTTGCATAGGTTTGACGTAATATGTCGTGAGCACGGGGTAGCCGTCGATTAATCCATACAGAATGACCATCGATTACACGTTCGGCTGGAAATGTAACATATAACACGGGAGGAAATCAAGCAAACCTAGGACAATTCTAGGCGTGTCTGTCTATTGCGCCGTCAAGATAGAGAGAGAGAGAGAGAGAGAGAGAGAGTTGTCATAAAAATATGTTATCAGCAGTATGAGCAAGATTGGTTCGATTTATTTATTAAACCGACGCAACGCTCTCGAGTTTTAGCCGCACTGAAAGCGTTTTGACGACACACGAAACTCAATTACGCGCAAATTTAGTTGATAAAAGCATATATTAGAGAGAAAACAGGGATATATCCGTTCCTGATTAAGTCACGCGATAGAAGTTTATTTTGTTTATTGTGATGTAATAAGCGCAATAGTTGTTAGTACTGCAAGGAAGAATTTATAAAACGTGTTTTTTGAAGATCGTGAAAAGAGAGCTGTACAGAGACTCGGCACATCAAAGACACACTCAACTTTTATATTGAGATAATTATATTTTTTTCTTTAACAAAAAAAAAAAATAATAATTGTATAATCTTAATAATTGCATTTTTTCTCTAACAAAGAAGAAAATGTACAATTATTAAGAAGAGAGTTTTAGATTTGATATTTTTTTTTTTTTATTACAAAATAAAATAGTGCAGACTGATGTGTTATTGTTCGGTGCCTGTTTGGTAAAGTTGCCAGTAAAATTGTTGATCTAATATTTTACAAGAGTATAATACAATACCGATAAAGTATTTTACGCAAAGGAAAACGTCGAGATTTTTAATAGGGAAGAATATTGCAAGCACTGACAAGCACTCGTGAAAAAATCACGAACGTAACAAGCACAAAGGTTTCGCGTAACTTATCGTGCCGAGTAGTCGGAGTGTCTGCAATGCAGTTACGGAGTTACGGGTTTGGTATCGACCTGTTATACGGCAGTCATCAACCTGCCGGCAGGTAAGTAAGTGTGTACACACAGGTATGTCGTGAATAGCGGAGGGAAGAATTGATCGTACTCCATCGCGCTGCCGTCGGTATTTCCTCAGAGAATTTATATCACGGAATTTCAAAACGGCTTTAAAAAAAAAAGAGAAGCTAATCGCTTCTCATTAGGAAATTGCATATGCAACGCAAATTCGCAATTAGGATCAAATATTAAGATCGTTCTTGATCAATATCTCGTACTTTCATCGTCAATATATATAATATAATGGCGTTAACATTGTGTGAATGTTACATATGTGTAATTACATATGTATACATTTTCAGCAATTTTATTATAAACTATTATAAACTGTGTAATATTTAATGTGCAATATATAAATTTTGACACGCTAATATCCGAGGACGTTAATATTGTACAAATTTGTAAGAGAAATTTATACAATTTTGATTAATGCGCAATCTGTTGCAAATAGCTTGCGTAGCTACCTAACCTTTAATATTTTGTTATTTTATTGTGAATTTTTTAATCAGGTTTATAACCAAGTTTTTATGTATATACGATTTACATATTTATTGTAAAATGTTAATTTGACGCATTAATTTCAAGGTGATAAAATCTATATTCATGTAACAGCACTGTCATGTAATTTTGTAGAATATTTTAACAAGCAGAATATTAAATAAAATTGTACCATAAGGAATAACAATATCATTTTATCGCACAGAGTATTGTACAGTAAATTAAGACATAGTTTCTTTTGCATAAAACTAACAGTGGAAAAATATAAAGTTAGAAGAAATCTATTAACTTATTTTACAAATCTATTAAATCTATTACTTATTTTATTCGAAACTCACTCACACACATTATTATATTCCGAGACATATATAACTCACTCGCAGAAACGTTCAAATAAAAACCTAATCGATAATCTATTATCACATGTCACTTTTATGAGAAATATGAAACTCTCGTTGCGCAATATTTTATTGTTGGTTGACGACTCTGAATAATTTACTAACGCCTACAATTTCTCTACATATAACTTATTTATATTTGATATGTATCTAATGTACTTTATAATATTAAAATAAGTAATTTTCGGAAAAGAGTTGCTTCATGCAACAAGTCTTTGTACACATGTATCTTACGTAAAGAAAATATTGTACGGATACTTTATTTATAAAAATCTTCACGCAAAAAGAACGCTTAAGAGACGCAAGACACTGTACTTTGCGTCGTGTTGGATAATTTATATTTTTGCATTCCCGACTATTCAAGGTATATTTTCATCGTATATAGCACAGTAAAATGTTTATAAGCTCTGTGTTGCGGAGACAGAAGGCGTCTGTGAAACGTAAGACCTTAAGTAAAGCAGTAAAATTTCACTAACGTAAATGGCTAGGCTGCGCCTTGGCGTCTAATGCATAAATTTGAAAAAATGGTTTAAGCGGCATTACTCGTAACGCGAAATAAATGACGGTACCGAGTTGTTCATAGACAAGCGTTTTTTCTCAGAGCAAGAAGGTCAAGTTATACGCACGATCTTTACAGTCGTAATTAACCTCGAAGGTTGCATCGGAAATGTCAAATAGAGATAAAATGTAATAAGCTTTATACAATTCTGCGAGAGGAATATGCATGTGGCGCGATGTATTATGTATACTTTAAAGACCGGTTGCATCAATTTCGAGACGAAGTTAAACTATGGGATTTAACGTTCGGCATTGTCTGCTTTTGTTGTAATTACGGTCATGCAAACAATGCAAACGCATTAATTGATTCGTACAAAGCATGCACTTTTAATCTCTGTTTTTGTGTTTGAATGAGAAAAAATGACGATCTCTCGAAATGAGAGATTAATTAAAAATCGATATACATTTTATTGATCTAGTGTGTAGTGTGAATGAGACATATATGATCTTCACATAAAATAATCTTACGTAATTTGATAATATTAATGTTATATATAATTATATAATTATAATGTTACATATAACATTGTAATTATTTCTTCTTTCTTTTGGTCATTAAGTTCAGGATGACTTAGAAAAAAAAATCTTTGTTCTATTTTCAATATATATATATTTTTTTATATATTATATAGTTTTACTTATTTTATTTATGATAAAGTGTTAAACTATTGTGCTGCTCTCTGATTTTAATTTTCATAAATGTAAAAAAATAATCTATTTTACTTCAAGAAGAGCTTTGTGCTTTCATAGATTTCTTCCTTACCCCTGCGTCGGTACAAGAGCTTTCCGCAGAGCTTGAGCGGATCGAGCTTTAATATTGTATGACGATCGATAAGCTCCGTAGCGAAAATTGCATTGTATCCGTCGCAAGGCCGACTGTAGGAAAGTTTTTGTAGATAACAGTTCGAATTCATTTACAACACATTGTCTTTTGACTCTTTCTTCCTCTTTCTTGCAGTTAATAAGATATGATATAATTAATAATCTAGAACATATGATTAATAGATATAATGTCTGATAAATATGTTTTATCTGTTTCAGGTAAGTTTCAACCGTGACATATCTACGCGAGGCGTGCTCTATGGGGTAGTTTTTAACGATGATTTCTCGGCAATGCAAGGTGAGTGTGCTAAACGATTTATGCTTGCATATATATATGTATGTATGTTGCTCTGTATAGTTGTTGCATGTATGTACTTCATCATATCTTTATTTTCCGAAAGTAACTGATACACACACACACACAAGCAAACAAAATTAATGGAAACAGTTAATCTTTTCCATTTATTGTACTTTATCTCTAACTAGAATATGTCAGAAAAGAAGAAAGAAAATATTTCTTCAAAAGCAGATAATCTTCGGTTCTTATCTCAAACTTTCGCGAAAACGCCTTTGCCTGAAGTATTTCTAGACATTTGTGATAAATACGTGTGATATCACGGTAAGACAAGAAAGCCACTCTTTATCAGAACTCTTTTATTTTTTCCACCTTTAACTTTTCTTATCTTTTAATGGTCTCTTCAACGGTTTAAAGGTTTTTTTTCCTAACGGAAATTCTGTATCTTTAACAAAGTTGCAGAATTGCATAATTACAATCACGAACTACTAGTGTAAATAACTTGTATTTCTTACTCGAAAATAATACATGGAGAAACATCGCTAATTATATTTAAACACATAGACCATCTCGCTAAAATCTTATTTGTGTCTCCCAAGACGTAACACGGACAACGGAAGTTTCTCTCCTCTCTCTGTTTAATGAACTTTGTTGATTGCGCCATTTGTTTTGTGTCGTACTATTTCTTGCGTGGGAACAAACGCAAGTAAATGTAAGTGTTTATCTCAAAACAACTCGACTGATGCTTTCTGCAGAATCGCGCGATGCAGCGTTTCCAAAAAAAAAAAACGTATTATGTTTTCCTCGAATAAATAATTGCGCCAATTCCGCGTTACAGAAGATTGAAATTTGGATTGGAATCGTACCCTAAGCAAAAGGCCGGTTATTGATTGACTGCCTGTTGCGTTTAACCTTGCCGCAGCTACGGTTATACACCCTTGTTCTTCTCCCTCTTGTGTCTCCTGTGTCTTTCGACTTTATTCTCTACACGGCCGGCTAATAGATATCCTGTCTTTACAGTTAGATGTCTTCTGTGTTTCTGACTTTGTCCTCTGTTTGCCTCTCTTCCGTTTTTTTCCGACTCTCTCTCTCCCTCTCTCTCTCTCTCTATCTTTATCTCTCTTTATCTGTCCGCCTTTCTTCGGGCTTTTCCACGTTCCATTCCGCGCGCAACACTTAAATATTTATTGTATAAAAAAGTGCTGTTTTCCACGGTAACAGTATAAAGCTGTGTTTCGCTCATCGTGCAACTTGACGCTTTTGTCGCATCCTTTATTTAAATTAGGAAAATAAATTTAAGTGAGGAAACAATTCGCGATACTTCTGACGCTTCTGTGTTACCTTGATTTTATTTTTTTCTTCGGAGAAGAACACAAAAATAAAAAGATGTTGAACATTTGTTTAAATAACAAAACTTTACTGAACTGAACAATATCTTCCCAATTTCGCACGATATCTTGTACTAACATATGTTACATTTTATATCAGATTGAAGGTATACAGCAAGATCGTTTACTTATTCACATGGAATATCACCCACGCGCGCTGTAAACCAAGCTCGAATGAGAATGAATCGTCACGTAAAGTAAATTTACCCACTTCTTTTCACCATTTAGTTCTCATTTCCCCTTAAACCAATCTTGAAGGAAATCGCGCCCTTTCGATTATTCATGCGCTCCGGCGGAAAGAAGAAGAAATGAAATTCGTCCGAAGAACGATCGAGTTCTCGGTAAGCATAAAGCCAAATAAGTTGACGAAAAATAGAGCTTCATAAATTTTCATAACGTCGTGAAAGAAACACGATGTATTCAGTTTCGTTTACTGTAATTATCGTACCTGATATTTTTCGAAATAACGAACGCGCGTTGTTATTTCGCGAAAACTTTCTTTGACTTAACGCCAGAATGAGAGGCAACGCTGTAATATTATAGCGACGCGTTATCTTTCAACGCGTAGTTGCTCGGAAAATCAACGTGGCGAGTTTACCGACACTTTTATTATGGAGCCTGTTCCGTGCGAAATCAATTCGTGCGAGCACATACGCCGAGCGTAGTTTCCCTTCGGAATAAGCGAATCGGAAGCGCTATCCATCTCGTTGACGGACAGGCGCGATAGACGACAACAATGCTCTCGCTCAATATACCGATTTAACTCGCTGCTAGTTCGGAATAGTTGTTTATAATAGATTTTAGCAGATTTTAATCTGTGCGCAGTCTCTTTTTATATTCGACCGAGTCGCCGCTCCGTGCCCTAAATCGAGCGTTCGACGAAAAACTTGTCTCACAGCGCGACCCTCGCAGCAGAGATCACGCACCATTCGCTTGAGCACTTGACGTGCAGAACATTCCTGCGAGATAAAATGGTCAGCTTAAGAGGGATATATAAAAGGGGAGAAAAAAAAGAGACTCTGCGGGATAAGAAAAACATTTCGTTTCGTAAACCATTTATCATTACATAATCTTGTCGCTGTGTTCTCGCGTTGTTTGCTACACGTCTACACTTTATTTGAACGCAATATATCTTGATCAAATATATTTTATTCGATATGTAAATATGTGATTGACGAGGGTTAGATTGCGTTTGTGCATCGATTTCTTTCCGATACGGTTCTATTAAAAATCTCATTTTACTTCAGGATCAATTTTCAAAATTGAATCACACCTATCAATAGCGTCGTATCATCCGCAGGTTCGCAGTTACAGCACTCGAAATGTAATTTCGGGATGCAATTGCCGGCCCTATAGTGACGCGACTCCCGCGGTAGGATAATGCAGGTGGAGGAAAGCGCGAAACGCGCAAGCGTTCCTTCCTATATCGACCACCGGCTGTCTTTTCGCGGCTGGGAATTTATCGGTTGCATGATTTTCAGAGTATTATTACATATATTTTCTATTGATTGACATGTATTTATAACTTTCTTGCGTATATTTCCTTTAAATATCTAAACAACTAACAGGCACAGTACGCACGCGTGATAAAACATGAGGATATTGTACTTTCAGTAGAAAAGAACATAAAAGTCAGACATAAATATAAAAGCGCACGCATAAATATCAGTTAGCCGGAATTTATTAACTAATTTTGTTTATTTTTAACGTCGCTTTCCAAGAGAACGACAAAGGATCAAGTAAATCTTTCTTAACCTTAAGTATTATTTATAGATACGTAACCCCTTGAATCTTTATGTCAGACTCGTGTGTCTGTTATTACTACTTGTGAGATATATTGTATATAATATCATGCTTTTTATTTTCTCTTCTTCTCTCTTCTCTCTCTCTCTCTTTTTGTTACGTGTTAATACATTATAAATAATAGTATAAATAAAATATTTTTCCAATAATTGACACTGTTATTATTTGTGCGTTACAAATTCTCGCGAGAGATCCGAGTTCGATTCCCGGCAAAGATGTTTTTTTTCGCAATGGAAGTTTTAAATTTCATAAGAAGATAAATTGAGTTTCGTTTATATGAGGTGCACATCAAGCATCTTACGTAAATTTTCAAATTAAATTTAATTCGAATCTCCACGTGTATTATTTATGCATTAAAAAGAGGAAAATAAATATATGGCGTATTGGCTCGTATTGATGTCAATATCTAGTTGTATATTTTCATGAGCTTTTACCAGCTTTTTTATTTTTGAAAATCAAACTTATAAATCAAAACATAGATAATTTACAAAAAGATATTCCATAAAAAGAATAGTGAAAGAAAGTTAGCTTTTAAACATTGTAATAACTTTTCGATGAATATTAGACGAAAATTGATTGTTTTTATATTGGAATTCATTTGGATTTTTTTTTTATTCTACTGTGGATCGTTATTCATTCATTTGACAATGCCAATTTTATTCTTTCTCTCTCTCTCTTTCTTTTCTTTTTCTATTTTTCTGATTGTTTTCACTCATTTTGAATAAAAGAGTGGAAGAATAAAATCACTGCTTTTCGCACTTACCGGTCGTAAAAGCGAGATAATCGTTAAAGTAGTTTTAATACTTATAATATCTTCTATGAACACATTTGCAATTTTATGCAAAATACTCAGAAGAGAGAGATGACTTAAAAATTGATGCAAATTCTGCAAATCGATCTTATACATATTTCTATCTATATAAAAGCAACGTATCTGCTTTACAAATGCAGATTATTCTATAGTACAATCAGTTGCATACAGAAAGAGATATGATTCCACTTCTTTCTAAGTAGTTATTTTATTTATAAATTTAAAGAACTTACATTTATATACTTTTTATTAAAATATTCTGCATAGTTTTATAATATTCTGCCTTTTATATTCTATTTTTATATATTTTATAATGTATATAAAGAAATATCAAAAATTATAATTTGCTTTCATTTTTATTCAACAAGAAACAAGTTTGTGATTCTTCGCTAACTAATGTTTTCGACTTTCTTGTTGGGGAACAGTCAGCTTTATGAGTTTCTAGTCTGTAGTTATCCTCACACGTTGTCGTGTTATCTTATTTAGAACAGAGTGACATGACTTTGCATTTAAGAGACTCAACCGAGAATATTTTGGAGAATATCTGTCTTTCATAACCGCTAAAGTGTCTAAATTTCATGTTTTAATTTGTTTAAAATTTGAAAAAAACTTAATGTAAAACAATTTAATTTCTTATCTCACTTTTTGGAAGAATATAACTCTTTAGTATATGTTTAAATAAAAGATTCTAACCTTTTTTAATTTTCGACAAAAAATCATCTCTTAAAATTTTTCGCACTAATTTAAAATTACTCTATGCTCTGTATAAAGTTAAAAACTTTAATCAGATAAATAAAAAAAAAACAAAATTCTTAATTGGTATATTTTCTTCCGCACTTCTCTCTATTAAACCAAGAAATTAATAAGACTTCAATAATACTTAGAACTTTAAACATCGGTTGCGCTTTCAGAGAATTCGGGATTAAGAAAGTTTAATAAATCTCTTCTTGCCTGTTGTATTTCTTTTTTGCAAAGAGTTACGTAATGCTATTTATTTATACGAGAAAGAAGAAAGATTTATTTAAAGTTCTCAACAGCGCTTACAGAATGGTTTCAGTGAAACGTGACACATTTTCCAAATGAGTATCTATAATAACGAGATATTTGTCGAATATATATGTATACGTAAGGATCGATAACTCGTAACTGGCACAATGTAAGACGTAACGTCGCGCTGTCGCAAATTGAATGATGGAAAAATGAGGATGAATAACATGAAACACGGAGTATCATCAAAGGAATATCGATTCCTTTGGGATATAAAAGAAATTTGGCGATAACGGATGGCTCGTGACACTCTCGATGCGAAACGTGTAACCACGATATGCGAATACCGACGACGGGAATATTTTTCAGATGACATTCCGGCGGAAAACGAGTTTCCGCGATGAAGGAAAGAATTTCAGCCACCTCGGGGATATGAATGTGTCTTGCACGCGAGGTATCTCGAATCACCCCCAGCACAAAGTTGCATCCACTCACTGTATGCATTATGCATAAACATCTTGCTTTTGCGCGTACGTGTAAACTTGTTACTCTCAGCAATGGATTTATGTGCGTACGCTTTATTTTCTAGAGACTTTAACTGCCTATTTCATTTCGCCAATTACACGTCGTTACAACGAGTCCATAAGTCGTTGATATTCACAGGTGCCGTTTATGTCGAATCAGCTCGCGCTCAAAAATATTCGCGATCGATGGATACTCGATGATAATGCGTGCAAATTAACAGTCATATTTCTCGTAATGGTTATTTCGCGCAAATTGCGAATCGCGGTTCCGTCAATTAAGAAAATTTTGTCGTGATAATAATCAATTAAGGAAATTTAGTTGCAACAAGGTTTTCATCATTTGGGAACATCGATAATCCTTTAATCAAACTTTAACAATAATATCGCAAAAGGTACTTACACAATATTTGCGAAAGTTTCAATATTGCAATTTCCAATATTTTCTAAATTATCGATAAATCCTTGTCGGCAAAATCACCACCACCTCTATAATCTCTCTATTTCTAAAGGGATTAGAACTCATATTTGTGCGACACATTCTCGGTGAAGTTGGTCCTTTCAGAAACATATGGTACACAACACACACATATCCACATAATCTAAGAACTTTATTGAGGCAGATCAGATGTTGCTTCACAAGAAGAATTATTCTCATCAATATCGCATTTTGGTAAAATTTTGCCAGCGTAATCCATATTCCTCGATTTTTTTATGATATGCAAAATATTTCAAATTTTACCGAGATCGATATTTAATAAAAACGTGACAAGATTAAAATGTATTATTGCGTTAACCCGGCGAGTGCGGAATGTAATCCAACATTTTGCTATACATACATTGGCATATATAGCATAATCCAAAAAACAATAGAAACAAACAATTTTCAATAAACCGAGCCTGCCAATTTTAATCTTCATATAAACACAAAATAAACAGTAAATTATTTGTGACAAATATTTTTCTGTTATCTTTTCTCTTTGACCAAACGTCTCTTGTAAAATTAACTTTGTTAATAAAAGAGAGTAGAGATTCAAAAATCTTTTTATTTAATTATTATTTACAAGAATTAAGACATTCTATTTTTATAATACGGTGCGCATTTCTATTATAGCAACACTTTTACAAGAGACGTTTTGTCAAAAAGAATAACAGAAAAACATTTGTTACAAATAATCACTACAATATCGTATGAAGAGAAAACTTTATTCGAAACGATATCGGAAAAAAAAAAAAAAAACGATGTCGTGGGAAGAAGTGATGCTTCTATTAGTCTTCGTAAGAAAACACGCGTCTAGAGCTTAATATCGGTTTTTATCGGTGATCTGTAACTCTCATGCATCTAAGAAAGTACGGAGGCTGCGTGAGAAATTCTAATAGTAGCTTTCCTTATCTTTCGCTTTTCTAATGTTTCACTCGCGATAAAGGAGCTAGAGTTAGAACAGAAAATGGGAAATAAAATGGCGGTAGAATTGATGTATGTGGTAGAATATTGACTCGTAATGATATAATTTTGATTTATGCGGTATATCTTCGCGGAGAACAGCAAAACTGATTCGATTTTTTTGAATATTTATCTGTATTTTTTACGATATATAAATCTCTCTCGTGACACAACAATCGGTCATGGTTGTTAACACAATTAAAACACGGATAAAATTAATACACATGAGAGTGATTTTATGCATGGCGCAAGAAAAAAAACATTAATTTCGACTATTTTTTTCCTGATTTAAAATATCACGCTTATTATTCATCGTATGCGTAATGTCTAACAAAGTATGAAGTAACGCTAGCGAGTGTATACCTTTTTCGAGAGAGTTACAAATATCACAGGCATGTAAAGACATAATTGCTGGATGTACATAGTTGTGAGAGAGATCATGAGCATATGTACTCGGTCGAATGTACGCGTTACTTTGGACCTTTTTGTGTGATGATCACTTACGCGGATGATGATAGTTCGCGTGCGCGACATTGCGTGCGCCAACGCGAAACTGCGTCACGTACGCAGTTAAGCACGAAACGATCGTTTCTGTTTAAGCGACGCCGGCTGTTCTAACAGCTTGACTGACCGTATACGTTAATTATCCACTTGACTGACACTCGTCTGTAATCACTACGGAGCAAGAATTGAGATGCAGCTCGCGTGGACTACTGCGATGCGCCATGTCGAAATGCCAATTTGCGATCAATAATTTACCGCGCGGTTGTTCGCGAGCTTATAAAGCGGCTCTTCTCTCATATTCGAGCACACACTTGCGATGCGATCGCGCTTGCTTTGTAACGAAGAAGTTCAATACGCACACTGTTTCTCTCAGATGATGAGTTTGTTTATTTCACAATCGTCCGCCTTCACACAGCGACATTCAAATATTACTAGAGCGATTCCTGAAAATGATAAAAAAAAAAATGTTACGTCAGAGCACCGGCGTTTCAATCTTTATGTTTCTAGAGAGGATTTAATTATCAAGGGCTAACAAACAGCGGAATAAACTGTCCAGAGTTAATCGATACCGTAACAAGTGAGAGATAAAATGTCGCTGAAAACGTGTTCAATAGTTGTGAACCATATGGATGAAACTTCACACACACACACACACACATACACACACACACATACACACACACACATATGATCGTATAATTGATATTTAAATACATTGAATATATGAAAAAAAAAAAAAATTCACAAAAAGAAACACTTGCTACGAGATAAAACTACATTATTGCTCTATCTTATTTCATTATTTTTGACGCAAATTTCATATAATTAATTACAATACGAATTATTTTTTAGATATAACGATTTAGGTTTTGTCAGATAACATGTTTGAGAGTAAAAATTTCGGAGGAGACGATATAAAACCGACAATATTATTCTTTACAACCAACGACATTGTGATTTATGATGCACAATATTGCTTCGGGATCGATTCTGGATAAAGGGGAACGTTTTATGGGAAATATCTCAGCACAATACGTAGTATTCGATAAGCGTGAGTTGATCCTTCTCGCAGAAATTTTCACCCCTATAAAATCTGTAGTTTTTTATATAATGAGAGAGATCAAAAAAGAGTAGCTAAATATAAGTAGTATTTAAAGTAAAAAAAGATGCTAATTAACTACTGCAATAAATTATATATAGCGCAATGTTATCTTGATCTAAATATAAACGTATATAATAGTTACAAAAACATGAAATGTTTCGCGGAATTACACACAAATGTCATGTATCTGTTGCATCATTTTATCTCGTAATAGTTATATTACGTTCTAAGTGCGATGCAATGTTACTTGATATCTTTACCCTCATCTCGATCCGAAAATGACGTAGTGGTTACCAGAACAGAACGAGTATCTGTTCTGTGAGTGTTTATAGAACAATGTTTGCTCGGATTCTTTCCGCCTTTAGACGTCTTAACAAGGTTGAATAAAATTTCGTCGTTTAGTACTAATTAAAAACTAAAATAAAACAGAAAAATAAAATAAAACAGAAAAAAGTTAAAACAACTTTTGTTTTGCGCTTGAGACATCGAGTCTATAAAACTCGCGAAGTTTGAGGAGCGGTATATAAGCAGCGATTGTAGAGTCTCGTGTTAAATTACCCTTTTTAAAAGAAACTTTGCGCGCACACAAACGCTCAAGACAAACACACATTTCATCTAACCGATTTGCGAGTCGGCGAATATCGGGTAAGGAAGTAATTAAACTTCGTTGCTTTGTGCGCGATGTTAATCGCGGATGAGTGTAATTGATTCGCTAAGGTTCAATGAAGAAATTAACTCTGTCGGAATACATACGATTGATTAGTGTCCAAAGCAACGTCTATAGAATAGCGACAATAGTATCGCACATTGTGCCATTAATACAAGTTTTTCATCGAAAGAACAAATGTCAAACGCCGGCTCGTGGTGTTCGCACGTGGTGTTCATGTTACAGTTTGTCAAAGTAGACGCTTGACTTTTGACAGTTATATGTATCAGCTCACATTTCAATTTAGTTTAACTGTAAAGAATTTTCTAGAATAGTCTTACGACAACGGCTGTACATGTCTACTTGCGGCTCACGTACTTTTTGTAGGCGAACGAACTGCCGGTAAACATTGTTCGTCGACAATCGGGCTTGCCGAATTTTACCGATTCGTGAAAAGCAGGTGCCGGCAATCGCTAACGAGCCGTCAAGAGAGCAGTCTCTTTGTCAATTGTAACCAAAAGACTTTGTAGAACAGTGAATGAAATTTAACACCGTTAATTGTGGTGTTAAATTCTGTGCGGTTTTATAACCCTAGTCTACAGTTCTTCTCGAATCTTTACATTGACATTTGTTCTTTTGAAAAATTTATCAGCGACAAGTGATACTATTACGCAATGTGATACTATGTCGCTGTTCGTCGTTTACTTATCAATCGCTCGGCATAAATGTAAATACACGCGTGTGTGCAGATATTTTTGCGGAAAGCAACTACAGAAATATTTATTTAGCTACAAACCGTTTAAAAAAAACAAATATTGTGCAAATATAGAATATACAAATATCAATACACTAGAATAAAATTTCTGATAACTCGCATCTTAAAGAAGAGTTTGTCATAAACTCTTATATATATAAATATCCTGTTATTTGATTATTCGTACAATATTGAGATGTAACATCTAAACGGCGAGAGAGATGTAATTGTGTAAAGTGTATAATTAATTACACTTAAACAAATTGCGGATTATACGAACACTCAGTTTATACGCTCGCATTGGCGCAGATAATGGATAAACTAGAAATTGGAGTTCGCGCGCACTTTACTGACACTCCACGTGAAAATCCCTCTCGCACACTGTCTTATCACGCGAAAGGGCATTCCGTTATCGATTATGGTGACAGAAAATACAGGCAAAAAAGTGGAAACGTTAGTGGTAATCTAAGTTGGCAATTACTTAGTGATCTATCCGAATGGTATTGTGTCGACCGCATTGAGAAAGCCGCGTCGTCTTGACAAATACGTATGAAAGGGATGTAAAGAGTGTAAAACGAACGGATAAACGGACGATACAATAAATCGATAGATAGATGATAGATAGATGAAGAAAATGCACGAGAGAAGCCGAAAGGACGCGCATGTATCCGCGCGAACCATATCATGCCGTCGATGGTGGTAACACGTGGAGAGGGGTTGTGCAGGTGACCTAATTTTTGCAAAACAGCCAGGGCTGCGGATTCGCCGCCGGTTCGCGTACTACTAGTAACGGCACTGGCGGTAATCGCGGTGGTAGTCGCTAGCATAGATGCTCGGCATCTCCCTCTCCGTCTCGCACGGGGGTGCGCACGGAAAATTCGCGGTGCCGCTTTTCCGGATGCTACGGCACTGTGCCGCGGCGTCGCCGCCGAAGAGAGAGAGAACCCTTTCGTCAGTTGGGTCTCGGCCGCCGTTAACGTCAATACGACGAAGGCGCACGAGAACACGTCGCCTCGGCTCCGGTTAGCGCCGAGGCACCACTCGGCGTTCATCGACGAGAGCGAGCGCGAGAACTTGGCCATTTGCATCCCCTTTCGCTCGTGCTGCTCCCCGTTGTCTCCTCTCGTTTTCGTTTTTCCGCATTTCTTCGCCACTTCCGACGCGCACTCCGAATTTGTTTCTCTCTCTATCTCTTTGTCTTTCCTAAGTCCTGTTCTTCTTCTCTTCTCTCTCGTCTTTCTATACCCCTTCTTTATTTTTCCTTTATGCACTCTCGGGTATCCATTTACCGGTGCATCGCGAGCGATACCGCGTTCGTGTGCGAGTGCTCCGATAGTGGATGACACGTAACGGAGGAGGACGCATCTCTCGGGTGTGATTGGGAAGAGGCTAGGTTTACGTGCTCGATGCAGTGTGCAGCCGGCGCGAGGGTATGGTCGGTGGTTGCTCTGTTTCTTTCGGTATGATCCTCACGGGAGTGCCCGCGAGTGCTGTCTCCGAGTGCAACGACGGCGAATACGCGCCGGTTGTGAATAATAGAACGGGAATACGTTCGACGCTATGAGGTACTGAACACAACGCCGTACTAGCGTTATGTTCACCGGGAGAGAGATAGATGCGCAGGCTTTGTCGAGGCTTCACGTTTGTTTATCCATCGTCATTTGCGCAAATTCACGTGCCATTGTCGCGACAACAAACGCGTATGTACAGTAGTATTGCAAATTTCTGTTTGGCGCGTCAGACAAATTGAACGTATATACATATATATATATATATACATATATATATATATATATATCTAGCTTTGTGATGTGTACGAATTGGGAGAATTTTCACACGACTTTTCGTTAAACAAGCACGAGCAAAAATTTAATCGAACGAATTTATTGCTCGTTTGCTTTTGAACGAGAAACAAAAGACTGTGAGAACGCAGCAATTTCTCTTCTTTTTTGAATTTACGATTGTGTATGAACGTTGCAAATTTGCAAAGAAATTTTTGACTTGTCCGATAAAAAAGTTTGTGAGAAACTCATTATAAGAAAAAAAAGAAATTACGTATCTGTGTCGTAACAAAAAAATGATCTCTATTCGCGTTGTCGTGTGAAATTTTAGAATTATTCAAACAAGCAAATGAGTTTTTGCACCTCCATGATATATGATAAAAGAGATGTGCTGCGATATTTAAACTCCCTTTTTATCGAATCGAAATACGTAGAGATCAAATCTCAAACGAACTAATTTACTAGCCGCGTTTAACTTCAAAGAGAGTTTAAATAGACGAAAAAGTAAACAAAACATTTCTTTTTATTATGAATCTCTCTCTTAACGTGATAATAGACTGTTTTTGTCACGATATAAAATATCGTCATAATTTTTTATTTTTTTTTAATTGAAAATTTGTGAAATATAAAATGAACCAGATTTTATGACTGTCGTCATCAGATCAATGCCTCTTTCGTTGAAAATATTTGTGTCAAATCTCTTTTTTAAATTCCATTTTATTTAAATACAGCGCGAAGGCAATTTGGAGTAGGAAATTGATCGCATTTGGCGAAAAAGAATCGTTTTTGTTCTTTTCTTACTTTGTGCATGACATAAGATTTCGTTTAGGATGCCCTTGTAAAAGTATTGAAATATTTATCCGCAGGATCGATTACTTTAATGCACGCTGGTAACCTTGTTAGCGGAACTAAATCCTTCGGCGACGAACTTTTTAATTTAGTAAGGAAAAGCGCTTGTGCTGGGCCAAGTTTTCAATACGCCTGCTGATGGAAAAAGCGTCGCGTATCAGCAATTCGGTTTTCTGAAAGAATCAGATCAAACGGACAGTTGTATCCTTTCACAATAATCCTTCATGTGCCGTAATTTTTTCGTGAATAAACGTGTTCAATGGGGCGCGCACAGCTACACCGCGGCATTGAACCAATAAACAAATTCATCCTGCAAACAGTGTCGTGTTTTCTCTTGAAACACAGTAGACACGCGGGAATATTATCGCGTGCTCCGGTTCGTAGAGCATATTTTGCACGAGTATTTCACGCAAAACTGTTGATGAATCTTCGAGTTTGTCGCGTACGTTTTTTTTTTTTTTTGGTTTAACACAAAAATGTCGTAAAGGTAGTTGTAACATTTTGATTAGTTAAATAAAGGGAGCTCTCACAAAACTGGGGAAAACATGTTCTTGAACAGATGTTTGAATTAAATTATTAACCGCGAGATATTGTGTCTTAATGAGACCGCTGTCTCTACCTTACGACCGCGATTTCTAGAAATACCTAGGAACCAACGAAATAATTTCGATCAGACTTGCAATCATAAAATTATGATGTAAAAAACTTGATTTTTTTTTTTTTATCGATTGTCCCATCTGATAACTTGTTTTCACTTCGATGCACACAGAATGGATAAGTTTTCATCACTTCGAACTTTTCGAGAGCCAGAAAGACGTTTAAGTTGTTCGCAAGACCATTATTTTTCCATTCGCTGAAACATTCGCAAGTATGATAATGTCGCGGGAGCAAGTGAATTATTTTTAACAGAGAGAGAGAGAGAGCTTTTATGCAATTACTTTCTAAAGCTCTCTAGCTAGAACTTAAGTAATAAAAGATTAAACACTAACTTACTCTTCGTAGATTTTAACTCTGAATTTTGACGTTCAGGTGGCAGTCCCTACCGGTTGTGTTAATTGTTTCATTAAATTTTAACTCCCATTGCGATGAATATTTTACACGAATTTGCATAGAAACCAGAGTTCGTTCGCGGTGTGTTTACGACCACGTATGTAAATAGCCTTTTTTTTGTGCGTGCTCTCTCTCTCTTTCTTTTATCTTCTATTTCTTTCTGTCTTTTTCTCTTTCGTTATTAAATTTAGTTCATCCATCTAGCCCATCATTCGCGGAGTGTTCTTCGTCGTCTGTCGTCGCGAGACACAAGAGGTATCGTTTTCCCGCGCATCCGTGCATGCATCGCGTTCTGTTCTTCCGCATTGAGATTTGCGATTCGATTGTCTGCGAAATTGAATATTCTTTCTCGCTCCAGTAACATACGCGGGTATAATAGATGTCTCGCTTTGTAAGTATCTGCGTTCACGGTACCCCGTGCGCGAGTTTATAAATTTTATATTAGGATTATCGCGTGTAATCCATTTGTTCGAGAGAACCGCGGGCGAAAGATATTAATTATATTAATCCATCTATTTTTAACGCGCGATAATTAATAATGAATACAATATGGATTAACGTGTCATCGCGCAGTCTCGCAAATTGATGTGTTCGCGAGTTTGCTCGCGACAGTTTGCAAAACGATAAATTCAATCAACTTTTCATCTCCTCACCAGAACATGACTATTATTTACTTGTATTTTTATATATTGCTACACGTATAACGCGTATAACGATATCGACAGGTTACAAATGAAACAATCGCGAGTGAAACACACACGTGTTTCACGTTCTGATCGTGTCAAGTCTGTTTAAAGGATGTGAAAAGATGAGCACAAATCCAGATACTTCACGAGCACCTGTTGTTGTAAAACGCGCGCGTTCTTTGTTGCGCAGACTTCCGTTCCAAAGAAAATCCAAGAAGAGATTATATATTTATATTCGTACTTTATTTTTCTCTTTAAAAATTTTCAAAAAGAATTCCGCGTCGGTTCGCGTGCTGCTGTAGATGGAAATATATTGCTTATATAATCTCGTTGTTTCGTGACCCGAAATTGTTAAATTTTCGAGAGCACGAGCGAGAAAATAGATTATTTTTTTGTCATCCCCCAAATAGGTGTGAAGCATGACATTTACCAATTCATTTTTGATATAAAAATAAATCATTTGCATAAGAATAGCATGTATTTTAAACTGTACAAGAATACAAAGTTGGAGCAACAGCAGTGAGGGTTATCTTGAACTTTATCCATTGATAAACCGAACACGGTGCATTTAAGTTTTAACGAAATTTGCAAGATCCTTGGTACACAGTTTCTTGTCTGACTTTTGTCGTAACTGCGAAATTCAATAAAATGATACGAATATATTATATACATTTTCCGCGTGTACGTGGAAAATGTTATCGGTTGACGACGGATAAATGTCAATTTAAAGTCCGAGAGGACAAGAAAACAAGGAGGATAACTTGTAGACTTATAGATACTTGTTGATGCAGCGCACGTATCCTCGATAGAAACAATCGTCACGCAACATAGTTTCCGTCGTTCTAAATCGCCGCGATTATACTATAAGTATAAACAAGAAAGTTAAATTCAATTTCCGCTTTTACGCGAGTATAACGTGTCTACTTTTTTTTTCCGATCACTTTTTAACACCACAATAACGCGGCGATTATACTCGATCGATACTTAGTTGACAATATCAGTTTTATGTAAATTTTCGAAATTCATATTGTAACAATTGTCGAATATTTCCAATTTTAAGTCTCGATAACGTATATTAATGACAAAAACAAAACGAATACGCTCGAAAGGGGAATTAAAGCTAAATATCGGAGCGATATTACACATTATGTGTAACAAAAAATATAAATATTTGAAAAATTAATCTGATTAAGTCTGAAAGGTCGACTTAAAAATATTCGCAATATCGGCACTTTTGTTACCGCATACTCGCATACTATTAATAATCCGCATATTGATTTACCTGAATCTATTCATAAGCGTTGATAACGTATCCCGCCATGCATACAGTTCGTCCCAATATTACGTGTCATCTCTCTCATTCCTGCCCTGTGTTCCTCATTACTCATTAGTGAAATTGTTTTTTTCTTCATGAACAGGTCGCGCAATTAATCGTTTTGAATTATTTAGGATTTTATTACTTCTCGCAAACTGTCGAATAACATATTTTATCTTATCTGTGTTTCCGTTACGGTTGCCCTGATCAATTTTTAAATTATTATTTTTAGTCTTTTCAGAAATATTTCCCATTTATTTTGTTTTGACAGTTTTATTATATAGTTTTTTACTACATGTGCCGTATAAGAAGCAACAAAAGAAAGATAAAATATACACGTAAGAATAAGCTTAATTTCGTAGTTTCTAATTATGATCTTGTATCGCGAGAAATGTTAACAAAGCACACGTTCAAGATGCTGACGATCGATGATCTCCATAGGTGAATTTGACATAATCGTTGGCAACCGTTCTGTGCATGCGCATTTGCGCGTCAATAATCGACAACAATAGATGCATTCGTAACGCATTGGAAGCTATAGAAACGTGCGGTAGAAAATATTTATTCGCGTATATTGTTTTATTCCTTTTATCGTTTTCCTATCATATGTTGGATGGGTTTTTTTATACAAAACTGCACGCGTTTCGACTCTTAAACATTTTTGTAATTTATAATATTTTTTGTAATTTAATATCTCCGCGCGCGAATTTATTATTAAACTTGATAAAGTTTCTGTCTACAGAAATAAATAGAGAAGCGCAGAGATTATAAAAGTTGCAAATATCCATAATTAAAAATGTAAAAACCGTATGTTTGATTCGTGAATTTTTGTGTGCGTTTTTATGCCAACAAGAATAATAGTTCATCAGTGTCTTGGTTTTAAAACTCGAGTTTCGAAAAGAAAAAATATAGAAGTAATAAAAACCAAATACATGTTGCACATGTATATAATCTAGTTTCCGGAAAATCACTCTCGTTTTGTAACCTGCGGTTTATTATGCGAGATGAAATGATTTATGTTTGATTGTATGTTCTTCTCTTCACATAAACATTAACGCATAATATATTATAATTTATTTGTTTCGTCGACCGATTGTTACTAACTGCTGTTATTGTATGATATTCTGTATGTAACATATCAGTCCGTGTACGTATATAATACCGTGTATAAATTTCAAAATTTAATCGTGTAATTTGTATAATTGAAATTGATATTTTCGAAATTTACTCGCAAATTATTTTTTCTGCCTCACAAAATTAGAAACATCTAATGCAAAATTAAACATATTTTTTGTTACAAATTCTGAAAATATCTCGATGATACGGAAATGTATATAATCATCGGATTATATTTAATGAAACACGAGAGATTTTGATATTACACTCTGAATTTAAGGCTCGACTGCGAGTTTCACGTCCGCTCCCATTTACTAAGCAATTTTGCAATTTAATGATGTGGCAAAAACTCTGGTGTAAATTGCAGAAAAAATTAAAATTGTCGACGGAGTAAGAGTGATGTTTCTGCCTTGCTTGATTACACGGTAATCATCTGATTACTGCTTATTTTTTTCTCGATCAGAAGAATTTGTACGAAACTCCACCGACATTTTGAACGTGCCAAAACGTGTTTTTCAAGCTGTGATAAAAGTAACAATAATAAAACAGAGATATGAAAAATAAAATAAAGTAAGAAATAGTTTTACAGTAAATCAATATATTTCTACGGTAGAAATATTTATCTCATATTTATGTAGACATTCTACAATAGATTCATATTTCTACAGGAAATGTGTAATATTCCCTATGTGTCATTTCAAATACTTATCAATCATTTCTCGTAAGTGCTAAAATTTCTAACTGTCGGAAAAACTGCGACGTTGAAACGCATTGCTTGAAGCGATCGATCTCGCTGACTTCACGCGTGTAGAGTCCGAGCTTCATGTAAATTAAACAGGACAATGTCACTTTGACACTTTTGTAACATTTATTTTTTGTAGAAACTGTGTCACATCTTGATAATCTTATAATCTTTAATGAAAGTACATATGGACGATGAGTAGTTAGACTTTTAAAGATCGTCAGAGAATTTTTTTCGCGTGTAGTAATAAAAAAAAAAGAAGCGTGTATGGTTGTTTCTGTGTCTATAGTGCTGCCGAAATAAAGATTATCTCATGCACATCTTTATTGTGGTTCGCAACCCCATCTTCTCTCGTTGTTACAGAATATAAATATCATGTGACACCGAGCAGGACTAAAAATAACGTCGTCGCATAAATACGCGCATGTTCGTTCATTGATTTATCGGCGAGATCGAACTCGTTTCCAACGCCAGCTGAAAACCATAGATTCATTTTTATCTGAGAAACGCGATTTAGTTTATTCGTTGCGTGTTCGTCTTTTCGTTTTGCATAACTCTCTCGGGAGTCGCAGCCTTAACCTTTGCATTTAATTTACGACCTAGCGCTTCCTGACCAAAGAAAATCCGTGGTAAAGGATCATTATTTAGATTAAATGCACGCGCGCGATACACCTTCTCGCTTATAATGATTTCATTCGTCTTGAGGTGTACGCAGCAGATTCAAACTGGAGAATAACGCGAAGTAATAACGTGCGTATATTTCTTCGTTGATTTATCGCACTATTCTTACGCACACTTATTGTAATATTTTTATACGTAGGTACTTCTCGACATTTCTCGCATATATATATATCTCTCTCTCTCCTCGGTTGAAACTTTGATCTTACGGTTAGCATTGTGAAATTTTTCTCCGAGCACACTGTGGATCATACGCGAAATTTTACAGAGCATCGGTTTGATAATTCCACGGAACTCGTAATCACATCCATCTCAACAATCGACAATCAATCTCTGTGTTCTGATTTACATTCTCCGTCATTGAATCAAGAGTCTTGTTCCTCGTCATTACGGAGGATTAATGTGATTCTCGTCGGACTTAATTAATTAGCAAATAATCCCAAGAATTTTGTATCGACACGTCGCGGCTCGCAGTCCAGTGCAAGTGTAATTTCAAGGATAAATGTGCGTATATGAATGTGAGTCGAGCAGTTACTTAAACGAGTGCAGAAACTCATTCGTGTCAGCTGATCGTATATAACGAGCAGCAAAAAAAAGAACTCCGACACAATAATAAAAGTTATTCGCGTTATCGCGCGAGTATCGCGCCAAAATGGAAAATCCATTCGTAAAAATGTGCTCGATCCAACGTTCATGTATTGTGAAGAATCAAGCGTGCTCTTTGACTACGAACTGAAGCAGAATGCTGGTGGTGTTGCGTGTTTCTGGCCGTCCGTTGCGGATAAGAATAATTTAATACGACTTAGCCGGAACTCAATTGCCGTGAAAACTGCAGTGTCATAATGAAGAAGTCGGACTAAAACCATAATCTTAATTGAACTGTTCTACTTTAATTTTATACCGCGCGCGGAAATACGGATTAATCAAAGAAGTTTCGTATAATTGCGTGGAATCGTTAACAATCTCGTTTAACAAACACGGGTAAGAAAAGAACATAGTCAAGAATGCAATTCTCAATAAAATAATACATATATATAATATGTATAAAATAAATATAATGTACAAGAGACAAGAATAATACATATATATATAATATGTATAAAATAAATATAATATACACGTACATATATAATAATTCTCCAAAACTTAGAAGAGGTTAATAACAATGAGAAAAGTCAAACGAACAGCGTGCGTTACCCACAGCGAACTGTACTGCAAATGAGAAAACGCAAAGGAGGGTACGCAAATATATTCTAGCTTCGTTTGTGAGTTTTCGTCCGTCTTAGAGTTTTCCCAGCCGCGTGTTCCGGAGTGTCCGGGAAACCACAAAACAAATTAAGAGAGGCAAGCAGGTTCTGACGACGAGAAACTTCGCATGCTTGGTTTGCCTCGTTACACTTGGTTACTGTGGGTCGAGGATAACCGAATAAGAAATGACAAAACTGGAAAAATAAAATGAAGAGACGCGAAAATTCGTTCGCGAGAACAGCGCGTTAGCGCGCTTTCGAGTTTTCCTCGTGGGAAGAATAACGCACAAGAAAAGAGATGTTGTACGTTATTATCTCACGGTACTTGGGGAAATTTAGCGGAGATTCTTATGAAGCTCCTTCTCTCGTAAGTTAATGTTTTAATAAATAGAGCTGACGACACAATAACCGTGAAGTAAGCAAAGTAATGAGGGAAACAATAGCGGGAGCAAGATTCCGCGGTAAATAAAACGCATCGTATGAATTAAGAATATTAAGAGAATATGAGGGAGCTTTCGGGAGATGTGCGACGCGAACTCAAAGATTTAAAGAACAGACATTTTCCATTAACCGTTTTCTGAGACAAAAGCACACGAAGTTGCCGACCCCGGTGGCTCACGGCGATGTTCAAGTTTTCCTTATTTCAGGACAGAGGAAGAGACACAGACGCTACAGATAGATTTAATCATGTGGGCAAGAGGACAAAGTGACACGGAAGATGACGCAGCGTCAAAGGAAACGTTGAGACAAAGGGTAACGTGCTACTAATCGTTTCGCTGGTCGTCTATGTAACTCGGTACGGGACGATGTACAACAGTGGAGTCTCCACAAAAGAATTAACGAAAGTAAAAACAAAATTTAAAAACCGGAGCGTTGACAAACGAGTTATTTAAGAGATACAATACTTGACAACGCGATTCTCTCTCTCGGTAATGCGCCGAGAGAGAGAAAACAGAACTTGAACATTTTGACGCGAAAAACAATAGGAATTTTTCCAGCAATGGACGATTCTTTATATTCCGCGTTTACTAGAGATGACGAAGATGGGAAATTTATCGCGGTATCCACAAGACAAATCTGTGTATGAAGACGACCTAAGAATAATGACAAGCGTGGTCTGAATACGAATTGCTTGACCCAACGTAATACCGTGTTAAATTGTATCACGATGGAAACTTTGCTGGTTCGATATTCGGTTCCGACACGTAATTTTCATCATGCGGACTTACATCATCAGATGTAGGAGACAATGTTCCAGCAACTTGTTAATTAAAAGAATAGAAAGAAAAAAACTGAGAATATACGAAAACATTGACCGAAGAAGTTCGAAATATTGACGAATTTTGAAATGCTCGTTAATGTGAGAGAAGATTGTACGTTTCTTTACTTATATTCTTACTGTGATTAGAAAAAGAAAGATGTAGAAAACAAAATATATATACATATATATTACATCTGAGTCTTCGGAATAGTTACATTGCATAAGTATTGAATGTATATGTATTTGACGGAACATATCTTACAACCATATGAGCGAAGTAAGCAGGAAAAGCTTTTACTCCCTCCCTCCCTTCCCCCGAGGCGAATACACTGCTAATCCGCTTATAACAAAAAACCAAGAGCCTTGCAAGGACAATCGTTTGCGTATTTAAATTTATATACTGTAGCGAAAGGTTCGAAAGTTTGTAAAAGCAAATTAAAAATGCGAAAATTTGCGCAACGAGCGATGAGAAAACTACGAAGAAAGAAAGCATCACGCGACTCGAAAAATGTTCGTCGAGTTTAAACACAAGACAAACGAGCGACTGAATTTCACGGGAAAATTAAATCAACAGTCCGAGTTATACGAGACGACCGACGCTCGTCGTCTCACGCTTTTACAGAAGCTAAGAACTTGAGCGGAACACTTTAGCCGACAGAAGCGCACTAGAGATTCCCAACAACATCCGGTCGGTCTTAGTCGGAGAAACGAAGGACACTCTCACCACCGTACTTATATAGAAACTATATTTCCCGTCGAGCGACGATTGCAATTCGGTATAGAAGTCAACAAAGGGAATAACAACGGGTCATCGTGTGTGGCACGACATACTCGATATAATTCGACAACTCACACACACGCCTGGGGTTGGCAAACCCCTTCAGATCAGTATTGCGGACTGCCAGGCGACCTGGAACGGAACAGTCTGCAAGTTGCTGCTGACTTCCCTGGATGTTTTGACATTGAGTGTGCTAGGGTGCCGAGGTGGGGGGCGCGTGGTCTTGCTGCCTGCCGTGCGCCGGCGGCGGCGGGGGTGGGGGTGGTGTTGCTGTCTCGGGGACCACCCCCGAGACCAAAAAAGGTTCCGCCTTGCTAAAGCATCAGGAGCAGTATCAGCAGCAACAAAAAAACCAGCAGCACGAGGAACAACAAAAGGGCCAGCAGGAGGAGCAGCAGCATCACCAGCAGAGCAAAATAGTGAAACGCGTCTGCGTAGCCGAGATTAAGGAGCGCGCACCTCTCGGCGACCTCGACGAGGATCTGGACGACGATTTCGAGGACGACGAGGAGAAAGAGTGCGAGCTCAGGCCGGGCGAGGAAGAAGATTACGGCAGGGAGGGAGGCACTCAGCACCGGCTTAGCCCGCGGCTGCACGACATAGAAGAAGAGGACGATGAGGAGGGTCGTAACTTCCGGGAGAGGTCAGTTGCTAATTTAGTTTCATCGGATTTTTTAATCCAATTTACGTTAAGCTCTTTGGCATTATCGTTTCGGGTTTATTATCTTTTCTATTCTCCCGGTATCATTAAGAATGTTTACACCGCACGACAATGTTTACACAAGATCCTTCTATAGACTCACAAGACGCTTACATTACGTGTATTAAGGTCGCGCGGCGAGATTGAATTTATTTAATGGATTTACTGGAGTATATACGGCAATCAGATTCAATAGGCGCATTCAGAGAGAAGATCGCAGTCGAGCAGCACTCGAATGTGATTGTGTACAGTTCCGCCTTATAGAGCAAGTCATACTCATTTATTGCTCAATTATTGCACATTCGTTTTCTTCGCGAAAACGCGATTAATTATTATCCATAATTGACGCACGATTATTAATCGACGGACAATGATTTTTGAACGTTGCAAAATGCCGCATTGAGATAATTATTTCATATTTCATCAATCATGTCATGTCGTGTAGTGTAAACAAAGCTTTAAGTAGTTAATTGCCGATTTAATTAAATATTTTACGGCAGATATATCGACAGAATGCGTCAAATTTTGTAATAAATTAATGACGCTTTCTTCTGTAATTGCAATTAGCTGTCGGCGGAATGCGCATAATTTAGGCGTTATTATTATTATTATTATTATTATTATATTATGTTGCGTATTAATAGTGTTAAATATTCCATATACTCGATATATCTGTCATATATAGTGTTTTTATTAATTTCTAACATTGCGATACATTTCTTTGCAATATTCATAAGTTACGTACGTATCGAATTATTAATTTTTCATTGAGCAATCTTCAGATTGCACCTTAAAAGTGTTCTTTTAAACTGAGACGTCTGTTGCTGCAAAAATCTGCGATAGTTGAAAGAACAAACTTTCTCAAACTTCGTTTGTACATGGTTGTTTTGATTTCAGTACTCGGACTGACGTATTTCTCAATGTTTTGCGTTACATATATGTATAGCGTTACATATACGTGTAGTTAAACTTATACCCGCTTCACATATCGTCCAAGTTGAATCACATTTAACTCGTCCGACTTTGTTACTCACTCAATTTACCGGTACATTAAAGTTAGGATTAGTTTCGGTATTCGAGAACATTTCTCGAAGAAACGGATAAGTTTATTAATGTATTTTAGAATGCAATCGCATGTGTATTCTGGCAAATAAATTCACGTAAAAGAACGGAATAAATTTATCTTACGCTTTCATAATACACTTCGAATATAATTAAATGCAACACGGAAATAAAGTATAAGTTTTTATACAACAGTAACTCAGAAAACGCTAGCAATACAATTTTACGCATCAGTTTCTTCAGTCATTTTAAACAAAATTTGAAAAATGTAGTAATTACATATTGAATATCTAATTACCAAGTTTATCAATTGGGTTTCAACTGATCTTTTGATCGTCGATATTTAATACTACTCCGTTTTATAGCGTATATATATATATTGACGTACCGATTAATACGTTCGGTTCAATAGATTTAGCGTTACATTATTGCTATTGTATAGAGAATGGCAAAGGAAGATCTTCGGTCCGAGCTAGTCGAAGATAATATCCAAGATGAGGAAATTTAATCCACCGGCTATTCATGTTCTATCCGATTAAACAAGTAGTTCGCATTGGTTGCTTTGCGTTCTCGACGTATCTAATAGCTCGGCATCGAGATCTGGATGGGTGGCCGCACATCGACCTTCGATATCCAACTTTCGGACTATTCCCCTTTTATTATCCGCCCGACCCTATTCGAGTTCTTCTTTTTGAAAGCTTTTTGACAATAAACTTATTTTTAGTCTCCACGGTCACCTGCACGCGTACACAAACATGATTCGAAAATGGAAATCGAAACAAACGAACAAAATCAAAACTCGCAATAACTGTTTCTCAATTCTTTATGACAAAACCGCAAAAAAAAAAAAAAAAAGAAAAAACAAAAGAAAACAAAATTTGTAATTAGATTATGTCTGTAAAAAAATGTTTCTAAGCGAATTTGAAAGTATTATAAAATTATATTACGTGAGAGAAATTGTAGGAAATGTGAATGTTCTGAGAGAAGTAGCGTGGTAACAAGTAAAAGGAAATTCTCTTCGTGCGCTTAAAAGGTGATCAATAGCTTCGTGTCAGCGGGGTGATATGTGCGTCATGACTATCCAATCAGCCGCAGGAAACATCCGAGACCGTGTCCGAAATTTCCCTGAGTGGACGCTCCTGACCAAATGGAATTATGGGGATGCAGGCGATGCGGGTTAATAGGAATACGTATCGGGAGCGCGAAGCTTGAAAGCTTGCTGTTAGATCTAGCACTTGCCACGCGTAGATATTCGTTCGATAATTGTGTAAAACGCGACTGAGTGAGAAGATTATCTTTATTTATTTATTTTTATAAATGATTGTTCGGTAATGTAAAATAGTTCATGTGAAAATATGAAAGAAAATCACGTCAGTCTTTTGTGTATTTTTTTTTTTATCTCAATGTTAAAATTCCTTCAGTCGAAATTGTTGCTTCGGAACGATTTCAGCAAGATGTTTCTATTGAAAACTCTCTGTGTTTTCTTTTGTTCCGATAATCACGTAAAAAGAAAAAAAATGTATTACTCTCTCTAGACCGATGTGTACATTCGTTAGGAAACAGTCGGTCCGATATTGCTTTGTTTAGTAGCATTGATTGCGGTTTTCCTCTCGTAGTTCATAGCGGTCTAACACTAATGATGAGCAGCCATCGGTTTTACGCTAATGGCCGTTGCTACTAAACGTCTAAAGTGCATACGCCGATTATCAGGTTATTAGCTAATTTAAACATGAAACGATTGATAGTCACGCGCATACACACGTTTATGTAATTGTGTTAAGAAAATAATTTAGGAAGTAATTTGATTAAGTGCGGCAATGAAAAGTATATTAGCAATTGTGTACACAAAAGGTCATAAAATGTAGGCACAATGTGCGTTCTAATATATTAAAAGTGAATGTGAATAGGGTGGAAATATAAACTTCAGCATAGCTGCAGGCGAGCTTTCTCGGATTACTTGGGGAAACGTGATCGAGCCAATAATTAACTTGTCTCGAGAAAGTTAAAACAACTGACGTAATTAACGTAGGAAATACTTATAAAACCTCCGCCTTGTTATACATCTAGAAAGCGCTACGTACTTAGAGAATGTGATTAAGAACGTAATGAGACAGAAACAACTCGACGATCGCGAGTTAATTATTTTCCTTTCTTCTTTTGTCACTTTAGAAAATTACGCTTAATTAAGCGAGAGAACGATCTCGCATTTAACGATCTCGTATTTAACGATCAAATAGTGTTTGCGCCATATTTGTGCGCGCTTTTCTTTGATTCGCACATGTTTGAAAGATTTGATTTGACATATAGCTAGTGTGCGCGAAACCGCGATACCGCGTATTAAAATATTTAAATTGTTTACCGCAAAACTAGATTGACGCAATTTTGTATTCATTGATTGCCGTTGGTCGCGTTTTCACAAAACGCAAATATTCCGAAGAATTTTGACGAATATATTTGATTGCGATTCGAGAGTTTGCAAAATCACACGCGTGTGTGTATGATGGAAACATCGCGAAATTGAGTGATAAGATAAACTATTGTATCTTAAGCGCGGTCTCTCACAAATCTTCGCATATTTCACACGTGCAAGTACGTGTAATATATCATTCTTGACTTGAGAATGCGGAGCTGAAATCGTCTCGTTGCGGAGAGTGAGATTTGAATTACAACGCCGTAATGGCTGTATCCTGTCCACTGCGAAATAGAGTCCGTCTGTAAGTAAGTTAATTTCGAAGCGAAATCTCGTATAATTATAGAACGTGGAGGGGGGACAGAAGTTCTGTAGAGTTCAAAGTGCGCCAAGGGGCACACTGTGCATTTGCGTTCGCGCGCCAACTGCACATACACGACTCGAGACCAAATTTCAGTCGGCAACGCCGGCGGATATGGCGGTGCAGCTGGGCACAAAGTGACTATTTCCTTCGACGTTATTCGAGATTTCAGTTTCTCGTGTTAGTAGTGGAGAAATGGATGCGCACACATATGCACATTGTGCCACGGTAGATAGGATATGTATGTACACATGCAGGAATTTCCACTATGTAATTCGGCGATGAAGTCAGCGAAAGATTTTGGTATTACGTTAGAGAATCTCCGAGGAATTTCGAGTATCCCTCTCTCTATCTCTCTCTCTATCTCTCTCTTCAGTCAGAAGAGATCGGCTTGCTAAATTGGCTCGCGTTACAGTCGTTCCGATAAAACCGGGCACTCGTATCCAGACACGTGTACGGACCGAACGTTCGGTTTGCCGCGCTTTCGCATCGCCGCAACTTATTCCGCGTCGCAAAGCAACCTGTTGATGTTCCGCGCGCGGTTAAAATCGCATTCACGGCAACAACACAACGGCTTGATAAAGAATCAAGCCCGGTGGGGGGCAAAAAACGCGCGGCGATCTGTATCGACTATTACGTACTATCAGCGCTCTCGGATTACGTTCGCGAACTTGTTACTTTGACAGATATGTCGACTCTCGCGCGTTTGAAAGCTCATTGGTGGGAAAAGCGAGAGAAAGAGAGAGAGAGAGAGAATATTATCACTAGATTGACACAATAGGATGTGATATCGTATAGCTCTGGACCGACGGTGATAACTCAGGATCTATCGACGCAAAATGTAAGCTCTTGCGCGTCGATGCATATGCAGACGCGAAAGTGATGGAACAGCGCGCGGATGCTAATGCTACGAAAGCTATGCAAAACAAAACGATTTGATTAACATGAACAGATTAATTTCTGTGATTGTGTGTGATTTGCGATTATAGGTATCAACGGAGATCATAATTAATTATAATGATTTCCTCGAGCTAATACCCGCATTGTCGCCTCATTGTTGACAAACGCGATGCTACTCGCGACGGCGTTTCACCTTAATTTGATTATATTATTCGCATAATATTTTTTTTTTTTTTTTTTTTTTTTTTTTATCTCATTCCGTGCTCTTCTACGAAAGATTTACGCAATTTCGCTTCGTTTCCAATTTTATCGCGTTATATGTAACAAACCTTGGTGCTAAATCCGATTCCATAACGTTACGTCTAATTTATGAGACTTTTCGGATTGCATATATTCAATTACATATTTTATAGTCAACCATGATGTCGGGCAACACGCCAGAATGTATGTACAAGCTGCTATCTGTTTTTGTCAACAGCTCGTATATTTTACGCCTACTTGTGCAGTATTTTCGCAGTACTTTGTCAAATTATTTTTACATGTAAATATGATCGCACGTGCGCGCGAAATGCAATCATCACGATCGACTGTATTTACGTGAATAGCTTTGTTTAACGATCTTGGGGCTTCGGAAATCGAATTGCCTTCTTTATTTTTGTCTCAGTTGTTGTTGTTGTTTTTTTTTTACATTTTATCACACGCAACAAGCGCGAGAGAAAAAAAACAACACTGAGCAACAAAGGATTAATCGTGCATTGGTGGTGGTTCTTGTAAATTTTCGGGGCTTCACAGCATCCGCTATAGTCTCTTGGCTATAATTTTACATTACTCGAACAGAAAGCTGGAAGATAGGCTTTTTGACAGGATATTTTAGATTCTATAACGTATCGAATAACAATTGGCATTAAAGTAAAAATGTTGCGTTCTGAGAATTTAATATTGTTTGCAATTTTGCGAAATAAGTATTGGATAAATAACGATAAAATTGAAAAGAAACTTGTAGCACTAGATTCTTTCTACTGTACAGTAGAACTCCGGTAATTTCGAGCATTACAATTTCGATTCCCCCGTTAGGCGGGCCAAAAGATTTCCCTACTATTCATAATTCTCCTGTATTCTTGAATGACTGCGCAATTTGTAGAACGCGCGTCTATTCCCGCTCTAAGAGAAAGAGAAACATATATCTTTCTCGTCTCTCGCTATCAGTCGGTTGCCAACTGTGGAAGAGGAAGAAAATAATTTCTAAGATGAATCAGTTCCACGCGCTCGAAATTACTGCAGTTCTATTGTACACAGCTTGATGATCCGAGCTGGAGTTATTCGTAGAGTAATTAATTCGGAAATCGTCTCTGGATAGACCGTCGGAAAGGTCGGTCTTTACCAGTCAGTTTTGCAATGTGAACGTTAGAAATTCGAATGTTACTGCGATAGTGATCACAAACATCTCACGTGCGGATTACATCGTCTGTTGCACAAAAATTTGTAAACGTAAAATGTGCACATTGTGATAAATAATAGAAATGATATACGTCTCTTAACAGAATCGCAAGTCGATCATGTTATATTTTTAACAATACGTGAAACTCTCTGACAATAAGTTTTCTTCCGCGAAAATCTAGACGATTCTCATTTTATCACACGAATTTATTATATATCAAAGTCTCTCAAATTTTTCAATGTTAAAAAAAAAAAAAAAAAAAAAAAAAAAAAAAAATGAAAAACAGAGATGACAAAAGTTTACACGTAGTTTAAGAGCGAGATTTTCAACGCAGCAACAGATTGTCGAAAGTGTTACGCACAGACCTTTTCTGTGCGAGAATATATATATACGTACGTATTTATTAAACTCTTCCAATATCGACCGGGGCCGTTATTGCTCCCGGGAGATGCGATAACGTAAAATATTCTTAGTTAGAACAGATTGTGCACAGGTGCGCGATCTGCGTCTTATATTCTTTCATACAGCAAATACGCAATACGTTGGTTCGTTTCCAACGCCATTTTCAGAATTTATCAACCTAAAAAGTCGCCCACGCCAAGCTGTAGCAGGACGGGGTGGCGCTCCCGCAGGAGTATCACAACGGCAGGTGCTCAACACCACGTGATCGCAACTGCAGCCGCGACGGCGCAGGCGAAGATGCAGGCCGAGCAGGGCAGCATCGGCGAGCTACGGGGCTACCACAATCTTCGATCCCGCAGGCACACCTTAGCCAACGTACGGTGAGTGTTAATTAGAACTGATTCATTGAGATAAGCTGGCGAATTACGAATTTCGTATATGTAAGTAGCGCGGAATTGAATTCAAATACAAATTTATTGTAATTGCGACTGAGAGATTCCATTCGCGATGTGTTTTATTACACAATTTATGCACAATTATAATTGATTGATCGACAAGTAATACGTGTGGCTCACTCCGCACAATAACAATTTCCTTTTCTCGTCGGATCTACACCGGTTTTTCCCATTTTGAAACAAATGCAGCTCGAAGATAACGGTTTTATGTCCGACTTATCAGTGTCTTCTAAAGTCACAGGCAAATCGCTTTTACTTTTCTGTTTAACGGGATCGGTCTTCCGCCTAGATATTTTCGCTAAACAGCTCTGATCTCTTTTTTCAATTATTCTCTTTTTTCGGGAGATTACTCTAATGATCTGCTCGATATTACGCTTCTTCTCGCTCATTTTGCTCAGAAGTTTGGTTTTGCAATCGGGACACAATCCTTCATACGATATCACCGAATCGATTCTGGGGGAAGTTCGTTTCAACGCGGCTGTCGTCGTCGTCGGAGGTTTTGTGATTTTCGCATCAATCTGCGGAATTTGCAGTCCGGGTTTCATTGACGACGACATCGTGGACGGAGTTTTGCCGCACAAGCAACAATTGCAGAGATGTTGCTTGGCCATTTCGTCGGACTTGCCATAATTAATCGTTCTAATCTCACGTTCTGCGTCTAATCGCGTTCGTTGAGCGGCGATTTTCAGAGCTCGTAAAAGTTCATTCGTGGGCACTCTCGCGCGTTCTCTTTCATCCCTTACAGCTCGCTCGTGGCTAACGTGGCTTGTTTCATCCGTCTGTGACCCGGTGCTGGCGGTCGTGACGGTCGATTGGTCCTTCAAGCGTTTGTGCTCGAGCATTTTTCGGCCAGTTATTTCAGGACGGCCGCCGACAATTTCGGCGCTCGACTCGACGATGGCTTTGAGCTCGGACGGTTTTAAATATTCGCTGATAATTCGCGTCGGCGGCGCTGGTTCGACGGTCGAAACTGTTTGCGTGGATATTTGTACGAGTTCGCTTTGCATGATCTCGGTTTGCGCGACTTCGGTTTGCACGACCTCAGTTTGCGTGATCTCTGTTTGCGCGATCTCGGCTTGTTTGACCTCAGTCTGAACGACTTCGGTTCGCGTAATCGCGACCGACTCAGTGGTCTCGGCCGGTGGCCGCTGCAAGTGAAGGAAACATATATTCAAAATGTTGGCTGGCCGCCGGCTAGTAACACACACACACGCACATGATACTCGTAGAAAGAAAATAACTTGCGAATGAACTGGGATATTCTATATAGGATTATGTTGAAGAAGTGAACAAACATACACACACACACACACACGCATATGTTGAAAGCGATATTTATCTTATTATGCTTGTGAGATATGTATCGCGCGCATTGGAATTGATTTAAAAAAATTAAAAGATGCAATAATGTTATTACTAACCGAACAACATGCCATACATTGCGGTGGCATCACGGGTAGAATTTGTACCACTTCTTTTTCTTGTATTTTCGCTATAATGAAATACTGCTGCGGCGCTACTCGAAGATCGATTTGTAACGCTGGCATCCCGTCTTCCATCGGTTTTGTTTCAGTGGTTGGTGTTATCTTTTCTGCCTCGACGATTTCTGGTTTTTCTTGTATTGTTATTGGTATTTCTTCCTTTTTAACTTCCACTAGTGATTTCGCGGACGGAATAACTTTCAGTACTTCCTCTTTCTCCGCCGCTCTTTCCTCTTCTTTTTCTATTTCAGTTAATTCAGTAAGCGGAGTAAGTTCTTTTGGTATTTCCTCCATTTTTTTGTCTTCTTCTCGTTTCGCTTCGAGCACGGGTTGTTCCATTACTCCGATTTCTCGCACTTCTGTCTTTATTACTGGCGGTGGTTCTGTTACTGGTTGAATCACTTCGATTTTTTCTATCACTTTATCTTCTTCGGGTAATGCGGTAAGAGAAACAGGTTCTTTCGTTATTACTAGCATTTTTTCATCTTCTCGTTTCACGTCTTCGATCACAGGTTTTTCCATTGCTTCGATCTCTTGCTCTTCATCTTTTATTATTGGCAATTCTCTCACTGGTTGAATCGTTTCAATTTTTTCTATTATTTTTTCTTCTTCGGGTAATTCGGCAATAAATTCTTTCGGCATTTCTTTTATTTTTTCGTCTTCCTCTTTTCGTTCGGGTTTCACTTCAATCACGGGCTGTTCCATCTCTTTCTCCTCATTTTTTATTATTGACGGAGGTTCTGTCGCTGGTTGAATTATTTCAGTTTTTTCTTTTACTTCTTCCGCAGTTGGTAATGGTTCTTCCACTTTAATTTCTTCTTTCGGTGGTGGTTCTGCGACTTCAATTTTTTCCTGTATTACGTCCGACGGTTCCGGTTCTTCGATTTCGACTTTTTCTGTCACCATTGCTTCCGGAATCGGAGGTTGTTCGATTTCAATTTTTTCTTCTATTTCCTTCAAGATTTGTGAAGGTTCTTCAACTTCAATTTGTTTTTCCGCTACGTCGGCAGTCAATAATTTTTCAGTGTCAACAGGAAGTTTGTCAGGCTCGAATTTTTTTATTTCAGCTTCTTTTTCTAACTCGACAGCCGATGACACTGTCTCTGGCACAGTGTCTTTCACTTCTTTGAAATCCATGATTGGCGTCGTTTCCTTTACATCAGCACGTTCTATTTCTTTTATTTCTACAACAGGTGGAGCTTCTGCAATTTCTTTCGTTTTTATGATTTCCACGCGTGATGTCGCGTCTTCTATGGTTTTAACTTTATTTAGTTGCGGAGTTTCCTTCAATTTTTCTATCTTATTTCTATCTTCTGCAAGTTTACTTTCATCGGTTTCTTTTGACACTTCGTCTGCTTTTACTTCTTCTGTTACTACTTCTTTTGATACGTCTACCTCGTTTGGTGCTTTTACTTCCGCTGATTTCAGAGGAGAGACGATATCGATTGATTGTTTACCACGAATTCTATGTTTTTTTTTTTACTATTTAGAACAGGTTAATCGTTATGTAACTCACTTGAATCGATTATTTTTTTAGCGACTAAATTTTCTGCTTCTTCCGCAGTCACTTTTGTTCTTTCCATTATTTCTGGCTCGACAATTGGAGGTTCGATATGTATTTCTTCTTGTATTTCAGTAATGACATCATTTGTAGGTTCTATTGCGATTTCCGGCACAAATTTGATCTCGTTTTTCTCTTCAAACTTTTCTTCTGTTTCGATTTCAAGTTTTACTTTTATTTCGTTTTTCGTATCTCTGTCTTCCTTTTCGATTGTTGTCACGCTAATTGTCTCGTTTATTTTTTTAGGTTTTATCTGACAAAACGTAAGTGTGATATAGCTCATATTTCTATTTTATTTATTCATAGCGTCATTATATATTATGTTCGACTCGTAAATAATAACTCGTGAATAATATCGCACCGTTATATATGATTTACGCGAAATCGCGATATTTTATTAATTCCTTACCCCAATGTACACGCCAATCTGTTCGACTAACATATCAGCATCTTGCTTCGCTGCGTGACAGTCAGGATGTCTCTACAAATGTGTGAAACAAAAATTGATTATTAACATAAGTATTAAAAAAAGGAAATATTGCATTTATGCACACTTTTTTATATATTATATTTATATCACGCACGCATCTTTTTACACAACAACAATTATTGTATTATTAATATTAAAGTATATATTAATTGTTGAATGTTTTAAAATGTATAATTGCAATATTCCCTTCACGTCGATTGTATACGATTTGTATACCGCTGCTTTTGTGCGAATCGTATCGATCGTGTCGATCCATGATAGAATTGTGTCTCGTTGTATCACGATGTCTTGTTCGATCTTTTTTACTTCCGGTTTAACGTCGTCCGGCATTGTTATCGAACTATCGTTCGTAACTTTTTCTGGAATTGCCGGACGCGTTACAATTTCTCTAACAGGCGTTTCAACAATCCGTTCTACAGCTTTCTCGACAAATTCTTCCTTGGTTTCGACATCGAGAATTTTCTCTTCTTTCTTTTCAACATCGACAAGTTTCGCTTTTTTCGCTAATTCTTCTCGAAATTGTCTCTCTCGTTCCTCGTCAGTCGGAATTTTCTCATCAATTTTTATGATCGGCGCGACAGGATCCAAACCTAACGCAATCAATTCTTCGTCTGTCATGCCGGTAGGCGATGTTACCACGCCGTTGCAGACGAAATCGGGCGGGCACGGTTCACCTTCTTTGTAAAGTTCCTCTAACGAGCTCAACTGGGCTAAATATTCTCGAACTTCTTTGAGTTTTTGCTGTTCGTAAGGGAGGTCCTCCGGCCGAACTGCGATTTCCGCGTCTTTGATTTCCACGAGATCCGCCGGATGATCGACAGCTAGATCAATTACGTCAGGTTTAACCGATATGTCCTTATCGTCCCCGACAAAAGTCACTTCTGCGTCAGCGTCGACCACGATGGGTCGCGCAAACATCTCCTCGTCCGCGACTTCGACTCTTACCGAAACTTCGTCGTCCTTCACCGTTGCTACGTCGTCCACTCTACCTATCGGTCGATGCACGACCTTAGTTCTCACCACAACTTCCTTATCTGTCACTTCCGCAACGTCATCGTCACGACCTATTATAGCCTCAATTTTCTCGATACTCAGAAACTTCTCCAATTGCGTCCTACATTCGGCCATGTTCTTGCGGCACTTTTCCAGCGCGTCCTCCAACTCGCACACGCGATCCGCCAACTGTTGATTAGCCGCGATTTTCATATCCAGCTGTTCTTTCAACGCTTTCGTCGTACAGTCCGCGTCGTCTTCCATTTTCAACCACAGCTCATCCGTCTGCTGAAGCGTCCTCATGTAAGCTTCCTCGCGACGTTCTAACTCGGCAATATCTCGCTTTATGATCACTTCCTCTTCCGCTAATTGTTCTATCTTCTCCAGACACTGAATATCGCTGGACTCGATGGATGTTACGCTCGATACGCGTAACGCCTCATCCAGCCATCTTTGCCTGCACTTCATGTCACCGCACTCGCCGTATTGACACGATCCGTTCTGCTGCGCATCCACGTCTCGTTGCTTTTCCATCTCCTCCCGCAACATCTTCGCCTCTTTGTTCAAACGTTCCATCGCGTTCTTCTGCTCCTCCTGAATCCTTTTTGCTTCCTCGAGTTTTCGTCTCTTCTCTTCTAATTTGACGAGCTTCTCCGACCAAACAGCTCGCGCTTCCTCCACTTTATTCAACGCCAGTTTCCTCTCAGCCTCGGCATCTCGTATCCTGGGGTCGTAATGGCGGCTCGGTGTGCTACGACAAGAAAGTTCTCTCGCATCTTTAAATTGCTTCTCCAGGATACGTTTTATTCTGCAGACCGGCGCGCCTTGCGACATCTTCCAGACATTCCACATCATTACTGCCGGCATCGAACATTCAAGCGTGTCTAGCCGCTGTCGCAGATCTCCTTCCATTTTTTCCAATTCCTCTCGGCGTTGCTCCCGTTTGCCGATTATCTCACAGAGTGGACGTGGCAGACGTGTGCCTGTCGTCACCACGTTGTTGATTTTTCCTGGAATTTTAATCTCGCGTTTTGATCCATCGGACGGAACTTCATTCGAAAGCGAGCGCATTTTTCCAGATTGATCAATAATAAGCGGTTTTGCAACCGCGCGTTCTTTAAGGTTTTGAATTGATTTATCTTTTTTCTCATTGCATTCCTTAGAAGAGGAGTCTGACGTTTTTAATATTGCATCACTTCTTTTCACTGTTTCGTTTAAAAAATAAGTTCTCCCCTTTATTGTAGATTTGTCGTCTTTTTTCGACGTATCTTTGATTGTGAAATTCTTTGATTCAACGGGATAGCGATGTTCTGTTTTTGTTGCATTCTCTTGGTCAGCGGCACGCTTTGACAAATTCTCTTTGCTCAGAATACTTCCGTTCTCCATACAGTTTATCGTTTTTGATCGTCTAACTAGAAATTTTTAATAAAATCTTCGAAATTTGAACGAGCAGTGAATTTTAGCTGTTCGCTAAAGGTTAACTCTCTCGCTTGTCATTAATTTTTAATACCAACCTACCAGTGTAACGAAATTTTACTGTGTAAGCACATATAAATTTAAATATGTACACATAGTTTTGGAACAAATTCCATGTTAAAACTGTTATTTGAACAATTTTGCGCGAAGCGATTGTGAAATAATTTTCCTATTTCCGTCGTTTTTTTTCCCCCCCCATTTGCTTGAAAATCATCATGTGTAAAAGTACGATCATTACTCGCGCTAACGGATTTATTGCGATTTCTAACGCGTTTACCTGGCCAATTACTCGCTGTTGCGTCGTCGTGCGCGTACATTATCTTCGTAATCGTTAAATCATGTCTCGCAATTTGATTTACGGGATACGCCTAGCAGTCGTCGCTCGTCGTTGCGCGAACGTGCGCATTAACATTTTCGTCGAGAACACACCATCAATTTTGGATAGGGTCCAACACTGGCAGATTCTGTCATTAGATTGCCGCAAATCATTCATGAGATTTGTCATAGCGTGCGATTATAGCTTTCGATATCTCTTCGTTATAAATTTCAATCCTCGATATGAACATATCTGTTCATTAGCTATTTCGGGTATTTCGAGATATTGGTTATGTGAGAGATCGCTTTATTTCGCTCCACGCCAGTCAAATGAAATTTATATGCTTTACGCTGCATTGAAATATGTACGCATATAGAAATAATTGCAGAGAACAGAAATTTATTTTATTTCATACACGTTACTGTATTTTATTATTGCATGAGAAGTTTAATTTTTTTTCTCTTTAGTTGAATGTGTGTAGATAAAATTTCAGATAAATTTAGTCTCGTTGGATATTATACTATTTATGTTACTATTAAGGCGCAAGTTAAAAGCTGACGTAAAAACATGTTAATTAGCGCGACGTATTCATATTTTACAATGTCAAATTTTGACTCATTCTTCTATTTTAACGTAATGCAAAGATTTCGATGACCGATGACATTTCGAAAAATCCGAAATATCGAATCAAATGTAAGCTTTTTCGCCTGACGTTAAAAACTTCTTATCTTTGTCGGATAACATGAAATTCGAACGACATATCAGTCTTTATAGTCTAAAGTGTACATCGATTTGTACGACGTGAGGCAGGGTAGCGTTCAAGGATAACTCTGAATAAATCCGGAAAAGACCATTATATGTATATCCCAGGCTCCATCTATCAGAACTTACCTGAATAAGAAATTGACCTCACCTACCCTCGACTTTCTCTGACGCATTCTATCTCTCTTTCCATATTCTCTCTCTCTTTCCATCCTTCTGTAACTTCACTCCTCCCTCTTGTTCCTCTCACAAAATCAATAGCGTCAGTGTGCCGAGTTTATCCCGCGCTAAGAGTAAAAAATTAAAAGTGAAAACCAAAATTTAACACGCGAAACAGCAAGCGAAGGAACATGAAGTTTCACATTTACTTGTAGAAATCCCGATGGGAAGTTTTATTCAATAAGATCTCCCTATGGAAGACTCCCCGGCCCGATCTAATTTGGCTCGATTAACGGAAAGTTTCCAATTGATCTCGAACTTTGAAGATTGTGCTTTTTCAATCTATAGAAAGATCTTGCGACTAATGTCGCCTGCTCATCGTCGCGAGAACTTCGTAAACTGCGTTAAGAACGATCGCGAAAATTTTGCTGAAGTACGTGGAATATCGATAACATACTTTCAAATGCCTCGGGAATATGTACTTCACGATTTTCGAAAGAACTACATGAGGTAACGGTGTGACTTATAATTCTCTAAGAAATTAAGTTTTGCGAACAGAAATGTGGCTGCATACCTATATTTCACTTGAGTTTAAAGAAACATTTTTAAAGAAGTAAAATATTTGTCTTTAATATAAAGTCGGTTATAAAACGAAACATACATTTGTACAAGCGCTAAAATAAGATATGATATTGTATATTGTGCAATAATTTCACTTTATTTCGCATGTAAATGTTCACTAATATATAGTATATATAGAACATGTGAGCAATACGTAATTAGTCCAAATTTGATTTAAATAAATATTTGATTTGTATAATTTGCTTTATTTACATTGTTTACGAACACATTTTCTCAATGTGTTCGTAAACAATGTAAATAAAAAAAAAGTTTGTGCATGTAAAAGTTTGTGTGACGTGTCTTTTATTGTGTAATGTTTAAAAGATTGTTCTCTCTCTCCTTTTTTTTAATGTAATCAGGTTTATGCGGATTATATGTATATATATATATATGTATATTGTTTCTTTCGATAAGCTAGAATTAGCGACTTACATAAATACTTTACCGATTTTATATTTTGTCGAGTTTGATAACTTTCTGATTTCCCCAGAGAGTTAACGCATCAAATCGTGTATTGCCCTTCCATAAAATTGCAGAAGAGAGAAGAAGTTCTCATGGCGAACTTATATATCATACAAAGCTATACCGGTAACTCGGGGTGAAATACCGTTTAGACCCATTTTAATAAAAACGATGATACATTTGACAATGAAAATGTAGTTATCGCATAAAAAAGGCTGAGAGAAAATTACTGAAAATCATACATAGAACTAAAAATAAAAATAGAAAAAACCGATGGTAGTTTTAAAGTTAATTTTTGTACAAAACAAAAGTTTTGCAAATGCAATGTAGGACCTAAGGAAAGAGAAAATACACGATTTCCTATATTTTACACGTATGTATGTCGACAGCAACGAGTGTAGTTGAATATGTGAAGGGATATTTCAGTTTTCGCGAGATCTGGAAATTTCTCTTTTGGTCGTTTAAATGTGCGGTTGAACCTTTCTCGGAAGTACTAGACTTTCCCGTCTCGTTTCCACCATCGGGCGTGAGACACAAAGGTGGAATCCGATTATTCAAATAATTCTGTCTTAGCCAGAACACTGTCACGCGCGGCTGCGGCGAAAGTACCGACCTCTTTTTTTCAACTTCTTAACAAGTTTTCCACTTCTTTGAGTCGGTGCGCGCTGTTTTTTTTTTTTTTTTCTTAATGACGAAACCACAGCCGCAATCTTGCGGACACTTTTTTTTTACGTTTCCGTTCTCTGCGAACTGTGTAACCGTATTCAGCCGCTTAATTAATTTGACGTAAAAAATGGTAGTACTATGTAGTATCTTCTTGTTTTACGGTTTTACAAAATTACAAAGACGCGTTGCCATAAAAAAAATAATTAGAAATAAGTTAGCATCGTCGTTTAAACTGCCTACTTGTCTTCACACTGCCATCTGATTGGAAGGAAGAGAAATCGTCAGATTACTTTTATGCAAGCAATGAAATTTAGAAAACAAACGTAAAAAAGTACTCTTCTATCTTTCTTTGATAAAATTTAATAAACTTTCTGTCCGATAAAGTCTGATAAAATATCTAAGTCGCCAAACGCACTTGTACTAATGTAAAATTTATAACCTAAGGCCGGATTATAAGGTCGACCTGACGTGTACGTGCTCGTTTTCTTATCTGTCACCTACGGATCGCAGCTATCTTCCGTAACTTTTGTCAAGAATTTCTTTTCGTCTATATTATGTCTTCGCTTCCGAGATCGGAGATCAAATCTGCTGCCACGTCCAAAATCCCAGATGGGACTGTAAGATGAGGAAATAAGATTTCTTTCTCCAATAATTCGAGAAAAAAGTATTTATTGCTCTTTTTTCGCGAGTAATATGACTACATATTTCAGAGAGAGAGAGAAATAATAAATAAAAATATTTGTATATGTAAACACATACGCTATATAAACACACACATACACATATAAAAACTAAAACCTGAAGTATGTATTTTATATTAAAAATGACACGGTTACACATGTTACACATTTAGCGTTAAATACGTGGAATACGAGTCTATAATATTGCATTACTCTGCGGTGTAATCATTATAATTTAATAATTCACGATAAAATAGCACCAGAATCAGGACATTCACCTAATCGACGCGACACTATGCTATATCTTCGCATGCTTCACAATCGGCAATAATTCGTTTACTGCGGAGCATGAGAGCTTTATATAACTCCGAATATAACGTAAGATTGTAATTGATACGAAAGATTAATATAAGAATATTGCTAAAAACTTCTATGCACATTTGATACATTTCCATTTGCAAACTACAATTTTTCGCAAACAGATTTTCAATTTAGAAACAGTTGGCAGAAACCACGTAATGCTCATAACTTTCGCGATATGAGGGCACTGCAAATATGACATAAAATGGTAGCGTCTGGCCGAACTGCTCTACACAGCATGCACGACATTTCCCTAAGTTTAGATATTTAACATCAAATACAAAAAATGCAATATCAGAAAAATGCAACAATGACTTTTCAGTAGCAAATTAAAATATTGGCCTCATTTTTAAATTGGTCAAACTAATCATAATAAAATTTCCGATTTTAGTTTTCAGGAGAAAAGAAAGATTGATTGATTGATCTTTATTTAGCTTTCTCAGCTATTTTAAAGTTGCTAACTGACTTAATTGTGTTTCACCTATATCTAGTAATAAGAGAGACAGGAAGAACAGGGAGAGACAGAGAGAGACAGAAAGAGACAGAGAGAAAAATGTACGCTATATAAATTATAAATTTTATGTATAAAATATATCAAATATATAAATTTCTCATTTTTGCAAAGTAAACTAACAATCGATGACACGTCAGACGCGACCGTGCCTCGAGAAGTAATTAGCAAAAATTAAATTCATCAGTATCGAGCCGGTCGATTCAATATTTTCGTTAGTTTATAAAGTTTCCTCAGCGCTGTATGAGAAACTATTTGCATTTTCTCGAGAGACGTATGTGTTCAAGCGAATTTGCCGGACCGATAAACGAAACATCACGACGACACAGTCGGGTGTGTTCTCACACACGATTGCCGGAGTCTGTATCTCGCGTATGTGCAAAGCGGCAGCTCGGCCGCGTATAACGACGCAGAGGCGGCATCGACGCGGCTTCGTTCCCTTAAAGTATGTAGGTTAGGTGTGACGTCATGACCCGCCTTGTGACGTTCACATCCCCGAGTAAAATATGCAGTGATGCACTCGAGCATCTCTCGTACCCTCGCGGTCATTGGCATCTGTTACAATGAATCGCCGAGGCTAAAGCGATGTCAGAGAGCGGCGGCGGCATCGCGGACAAGCGCGAACAAGCTACAAAGTTTTAAAAGTATATTCGTTTGCTCACTTTTTTCTGCATATGTGTGTGTCGTACATTTTCTAACTCTTCATCGCACATACAAAGTCCGTCCCGGCGTAAAGGTACCTTTACACGCTCGCTAGCCACCGACCGGCAAATTGTGTTTCAAACCGTAGAGAAGACCGCCCTTTTTCCGTCATCTCCGTTCTACAACTCGTGCGTTATAACGCTGAACGCAATTTCTTCCCGGGGCAATTTTGTCGATGTGACAGCAACCACTATTCATCTCGCTCGTGAAGAAGCACCGCGATAATTGTGAGCAACGTTAGTAGTTTTGTGTTTTCTTTTCACGTGAGACCGAAAATTTATCTCAGTTCTCCAAAAGTAACTTTTTGAATTTCGCTTTATGTAAATTAAATTAACGTAATGTAGAACACACGGTTGATTTAAATATTAACAAAGAAATAATAACCGGTTCGCATGCGAAATTAACATATCGTTACCGGCACGTAATTCTGTGATTATCAATTTTTGTATTTATACTATATCAGATTTATATCACGTAAACGAAATAATACGCGTGCCATGTTCCGCACACTTTCTATTTGCAGTATTATCGATTGTTATATAGTGCAATAAAAACAATCGCACGCCGAGCACAGACAATGCTTAATACTTTATGAAATTTCACAGACAAGACCGATCCGCGATAGTAATAACAGACGTTCTATTTTTGCTCGCGTATATTACGCGAAATGTCACAATTTGTAGTCTGTTGCTTATTGACACACACACACACACACTGTGATGTATTCTATCGCGTTCAATAGCTAGCCAGATTTCGATTTGGTTTTTTCCAGCGCGCGAAAACTCTCTCACGTTATTGTCGTCATCGTAATAAGTTATCTTTCACCGGCAACGTGTTTCTTCTCTTGAAGCTTCTCGCTATGATAGTTTAGAAATTGAACTTTTCTACCAATATCGATTACCAGTTGCAATCTACGCGACAGGTTCAGTCGTTATTCTACTCTCTAGCTTTTGCGTTCGATCGCTTTTCGCCACTCGCCCGAGCGTAAAATACGCGATTGTGCGCCGTTCGTGCGAATGAACGTGTTAGAAAGCGCTTCCGGAGCTTTCTACTTTCGTAGAAGAATAGAGAAAAATTTTTCGATGATGCTTTTTTACCGATAAACTTTCTAACTTTACGAGATTGTTTAACTAGAATAGTTTTATTGTGCCAATACACACTCACGCACGCACACAAATCAGTTATTACTTTTTATATCTAAAAGACGCAATAAAATATAAAAAATTATATTCTTTTTCTTATCTACTGAAGTTTACATTTTTACAAAAAACACTTTCGAGTAATTTCTTATCGCCATTGTTTTCTTAAAACGTCGCAAATACAACGTCAAAGTTAAATATTATATACGCGTGTACATTATCATTTATATCGCATATCGATACATATCGCATATCAATATATATCGCATATCGATATATATCGCATATCGATATATATCGCATATCGATATATATCGCATATCGATATATAT
>QVOA01009273.1:0-66267 GCA_014825685.1 Pseudomyrmex cubaensis | reverse complement strand
CGGACATACGCAGTGCACCTTACGGTGTCTTTAAGGGCAGATTTTTTGATCATTTACTTAATTGGGCTAGTGCTATTACTCCGTCGAGTCTCTTATTTGTGTATTCCTTTTTATTTTATTTTGCACTGGCATCAGTAATACATACATATTTTACATTTATTTTTGATTTTATAATGCTTTAGTTATTTGTAATGTATATGTAATGCTTATCCGGCTCTGCGCTTGAGGGGATCTTCCCAGAGCGCCTTATAAATAAAGCTTTCATTCATTCATTCATTCTCTCTCTCTCTCTCTCTCTAATTGCGTCATAATCTCAATTGTCTTGGAAAGTTTCAAATATTTTAAAACCCGGTATCTTGCGGTTCTCCGAAACAGTGTTTGCGGCATATAAACTCTCGGAATTTCGCAGATGTATCGTTAGGAACGGTTTAAACTCTTCGACTAGTTTAGTCACGAATTAGAGATTCCAAATTTAATCGTGGATTACCGCAGAGAGTCAATTTCACGAAATGCGCGATGTATCTGCCAAAAGCGGGAAGTTCTCAGCCGGGCGGGAACTACATTTCCAGATCCTTTGCCTTTGATGAACAGCACACATGAATTGATGTGTTAAATTTCGCATAATGAGCGCCATCGATATCGATCCTCAAAAGCGGATTATCCTGAATGCTTGACCAGCAATATGTGTATATTTATGTTTTTTTTTTTTTTTTGTAGTTTGCGCGCTTGTGATAAATGATGACAATATATATGCAAGTACATACGTTGAAAACATATTTTGATATATTGACTAAATATTTATTGCTTTATTCTAAATGCAAATAGATACATTTTTCGTGCGATACAAAATTTAGTTTTTAATGCTAAGAGTTACAGCATTATAGATTATATATTTTTGACGCAACATGTTGTGAATATATTTTGTTGTTGTTTATTTACAAGCGAGGAATTTTATGAAAATACTCATTTTCAACGAATTTCATCGAGGAAACGCAACGTAACTTTTTGGCAGCGTTTTAGTGATCACCGCACGTTCGACGTGGCCAATCGCTCTGCAAGAGCAAACAATCATTGACACGATCGGGCGTAAGTAATTGTTCCGCAAGTTCGCTTTGTAGTCGCCCGAGCAAAACACTCGCGCGCGATCGATCGCCGAAAAATACGAAACGGAAGCGCATCTTGTTTGCGCGCGCTAAGATCCGGGAGACGGCGGTCAGTGAGAAAGTTTCTCCAATCGTGCCAAATAACCGCAATGCCGCGCGTTACCGAGCTTTTAACGCGATAATTTGAAAAGGCGTTTTGCCAGTGAGGAAAAATCAGTTTTTCGGGACGAGCATTGTGAGCGCGGAACGAAAAGGTCTCTCTTAACCATTCCGCACCTGCTACCGCGTGGTGCTTTTGTCGAGAAAAGCGCAAGTAAAATGCCAAAGAACAAAAAGGGGAAAAAGAAAGGGAAGAAAGAACGTAAAAGGGTGGTTCGCTCTAAGGAACATTCGCAAAGTGGCATCTCGTGATCTTTGTAATTGCTCATCGCGGACACATTACCGAAAGATTCCTGTAATTACGCGACTATTCTTCAGCAATATTACGCCGAAACAAGAATGCAGTCTCGGTTCTGTGCTTCTCGTTTCTATGCTCTACTACGGAATCCCACGCTTACGCAACATTCACGTTCTCTCTCTCTCTCTCTTGCACGCGCGCGCGCGTTAATGTTTTAATCTGCTAAAATGTTAAAAAACTAAGGTTGCCACAAGATTTGTTCTAGTTTACATTTTAGAAATTTTTGGCACTTTGTGCGTTTTGCAACAAGTCCCAGCAAGTGACTAAAAAAAAAGGTTGCTTTGGCGACTTGCAGATTTTCTCTTCTACTAATCCACCAAAACTCTCACTGTACTTTTTCTTATTAATGTTCTATTATTTTTCTCTTGCATCACTTATTTCTTCACGTAAATAACTTCAAAAATATTCAACGCAAAAATACGCGCATTTGAAGTATTTATTATTTATTACTAAACGCTTACATCGCGACGCAGAACGCTGTCATTTGTCAGCCGAGCTTATTATAGTGGTATTATCGATCAATTTTTGATCACTCGATTGCAGAATTGTTCGTCGGGAGCGGCACCCTCCAGAGACCGTTAGTTTTCAAACGCCCCGTTTATTTATTCTCCATTCCTGCGCCATGGTGATTGCACAATTATGCTCTAACAGAATTTTAATTTGCTCGCTGTGTGCGCCGACCAGATCCGCGCTGCCATATAAATTCACCATACGCGGACTAACGCACACAATAACACGGGTGTTACACACCAGACGCATCTGGCAGAGCGCGCGTGCAAATATCTCCATGATTGTAAAAGACGTGATGAGGGGAAAAAAAAAATTGCTCTAACAAGATTGCTATTTTTTCGGTGGTTAAAAATAACAAAGATGAAGATATTAAAGAGAAAAGTTGGGTTACGAAACCGAAAAGTCGCATGCTAGGTCGAATGGCAGGTGTTGTTCTGTATGTCATGGTTAATTAATTCGAGTCTAATTATCTTGGAAACTAGGTTGGTAATAGTAGTTTACTGTGTTGCGCACTTGAAGAGACAGTAAAGAGAAGAGAGAGAGAGAGAGAGCAATCTGTCTCTCCTACTGTTCCTTCCGGTCTAAGTATGGCCGGCAAAGTTTATTCGAGATTAGGCATCCCTCGCGAGCAACGATCGTTGCATAACTGCTCGTTGTTGGTCGCATTGCACTACTCCGGTTCAAACCCTATGTTTGAACTTAGGACGACTAGATGCTTCTATTATCAGGAAAGTCGAGTAACTCGTAAAGCGCATAGTTGTCCGCGTGCAGAACTTGTACCGCGCACACCGAATCGCACACATATGTGTAATTATAAAAGTTGTAATCTCTCAACGACGTGTGACAAGTGTATGTTCCATTATTTTTACGTATCAATAATCTCTCGTCCTTGTTTTATAAAATTCATAGTTTCGAAAATGATTTTTGTACGATATAATCGAAATGTAGGTAGTCGTTGAAAATACGACCGCTGCATCTCAGAAATTAGCGGCTAGTTCTCAACAAGGTTAGTTCTCAACGCGATTCACAAAGAAACTTCGTGAATCGAAAATCCCTCACGCGATTCTGCAGTTTCACGGCGACGCGCGAAAGAGCCTTTCGAAAGATCTCGACACGGTGGCGAACTAGGTATGCGATTATTATCCTAATTCGAATCTAGCGTGCCGCCGGATACCAATGTCGGAGAAATCAAAGGATTGCAAACGACGTGGCGTGTCACGAACAGAACTTCCGCTCGACAAGTGTTCCGCTTTTCTTAACGGTTCCCATCGTTAATCTTCGAAAGACGAGTGAACGAGCGAGCTTCGGCAGCGCGCGTGAATCGAAGAAGCCGAGCCTTGCGATTGAGAATCCTATGAAAATGATTCACGATAAATCACGCTAATCACTCGAACGGACGTTAACAGGCACACATCATTACTGTTTCCTTAATCGAGTAAATTACTCAGAACTAGTTGCAAAAGTACGCCCTATTACTTCTTCAAAAAAGTTTAACGTGTAGCTTTAATTGACGTATGCTATTTCCTAGATAATTATCCAATTTACTCACATATTAGCAGTTATGATTTTAAATTTCAAAAGTAACATTATATTACATTAAAGATAACTGTTGTTATCTTGTTTTAACTGCAAGAAAATATAAATATATAAACGAAGAAAACATAATAATAATAAAAAATAAGATATAATAATAAGATATAATAATAAGATATAATAAGATATATGTATAATAATAAGATATTTGTAATGTAATAAAACATATAAAACAGGAAGAGACAGGGAGAGATACGGAGAGATAGGGAGAGTTTTTGTACTTTACTTTTGTTTTAAGCTCGTTTTATAGGATCTACAGTCTTGAGTCCAGTACTTGGCTAATTGCGGTGATTGTCTGTGTTTTTTATTTATACAGAAAAAAGATTTATGTAATATATAGTTTGTATATTTGGATAGTTTTTATGTACTTGGCGTATGATTTTTTCTTTTCTAAAGTAAATATATATACGTATACACAATATACACGATCTGATTTTTTGCAGCTAGAACGAATATTACGATACTCTGATAGATCGTTGCTCTTCGAATCTATAAAGCGGTTATGAAACCGTAAGCAGCTGTTCGCTGAACCGTTTCCTCCCTCGCATTTGGTGGATTTGCACTTTAAGAGAGTAGCGAAGAAAACTTATGGCACACCAGGGAAACATCTACTTTGATAGTAGATTTTGTCTCTCCCTTTGTTTCTCTTCTCTTTGTCTCTCTCTCTCTCTCCTTCTTTTATTTCTCTATTCTAGATCTTACCTGATCTTTCACTAACCCGTATTTAAAAAGATTATTGTTGTTTTCTTCTGTTCTCATTCGCGCAGCGCGACATAAATATAATCTTTATAAAGCTGAATTTTTATAACGCTGCATATTCTGTTTTGCATATTCATGTAACGACATGGCATGCCGTATGTAATGTTTTCACAAAACTATGCAATCTATGTAAATGCGGTTTTTACAAAGTTCATCATTATTCGTCGTTGGCAACAATTGCCAAGTGAAACATTTACCATCCCCGTGACTTGTAGCTGTCTATATATCGAGGAGAAAATGTATTCAGGATCACGTTCGCTGAGTATGATTAAATAAAGATATCACGTGCAATGCGCTCGTTAAAAGCTTTTAAGAGACCATAACTTTATTACGTTCTTTCTCGGATAGCTTTCGCAATAAAATAAACTTGTCGCTGCACTTGATGTGTTCGGAGAAAGGTTGTCTCTAAATTTGTCGATAAATTCGTAAACTCGAGCAAGAAGAATTGCGAAAGGGAAGTATAAAATTGCGCATAAGACACTCTTAGAGAAAATATCGCGTATTTTATCTACTCGACAGTCGGATTATGTTGATCCGCCCGTCACACACGTTTTGTTTCGATGAAAAAAAAATAATAATAACCCTCGCGAAATTTGATAAAAAATTCGCTGCATTCGTTGTCAAATGTACTTCCTTTCTTAGCACCCAATATTGCGTTCGTTTTATTGGCACGGTCATGGCGCACGAACGAGCTTTATCCCAATCACGATAGGTTTAATTGAAATATCGTGTTTCGCGAAATATAAACGCCGTTAGCCTTTTATTGCTGCGCCACGCTGATAGCTCAATCAGCGCGGAAAATAAAAAACTAAAAAAAGAAAAAAAAAACAATATGGGAAATAGAACACGGAAGGATGAATAAGGCAAAGTTCGGCTCGATTAAGCCAGATCGCTTTCGCAGGAAAACGTGCTTGACATGTGTTCTTTTTCATAAAAATAATTTCGATATTCTGTCGAATTGTTCGATATTCTATCATGTATAAGTTGCTTTTCCAGTGATATATAATAAACTGCAACACGTGAGACGGGAAGAAAGAGCGCATGAAAAAAAGAGCTCGTTTCAAAATGGATGCGCGGCGCGTTAAGGACCAACTCCTTCTTAACTCCTACCCGCAAATACCCAGCGGTCTTGAATTTCGAGACCACGCGATTCTCAGGAGTGTCGTAGACGAGAAAAAGATCCGCACGCGTCGGAGTTTATGGCATATGACTTCCGTGAATGTTTAATGAATTGTGCACATTACTACGGTTGGGATATACGCGGACCTGAGAAACATGCTTTTGTGTGTGCGTTATGTGTGAGAACGAGAGAAAGAGAGAGAGAACGAAAGAGAGAAAGAAGAAGTTTATTTAACAAAGAAAACCTGCTACAGCGGGAATGTAATCAACGTTGAAAGACGTCGATGCAAAATTAATAATCGGCTCTCGTGCGAGATCCGTTTGTCTTGCAAAAAAAAAAAAAAAAAAAAAAAAAAAAAAAAAAAAGAAATCTAGTGCGGGCGCAAAACGACGCGCACGTCGCGATGTCCAATACGAAATATTCGCGGCACGCGTGCGTATATATTTGATTAATGTTAAACATTAAAATATACTCTGTGTGTATAAACGTTGAAATATTCGCCGCCGACGCGACGCGGGAACAACGAATTCGCGCGAGAGCGAGAGCGTAACGAAGGAATTTGCATATGACGGTCATAATTAATACGACTAACGAGCATTTTTTTGTCAGCGGCAAGAAGCGCGCTGAATATCGGAGGCGCATTTTTCCGCCGCTCTCTTCGAACGCGGGGGATAGTATAACGCTCGCCATATAACGTCATCGCAGGCGCTTCGTATAACTCTCTCGATAATCGTACGGCGGCTAAGCGTTTTCTTCCCTCCCGGGAAATGTTTATGCCGTCGTATTTAACGGGATACATGGCGTCCTCGGCGAGCTTTTTACCACGCCGACGACACACGCTCGGCCGCGAATAAATTCGAACGGCCTTTCCGCGGCCGCTTGCACGACCGACGGCCGGCTTCGAATTTGGTTTGCTAATTTTGCATGACGGCGGCGACCACCACGGGGAGGCTGTGCGGAAAAGATGCACACCGCGAGGAATATTCCTTCCTGGTGTGGTATATATATCGCGCATCGTCCGATGGAGATACGCGGTGTATTCTTGTGTCTGCATGCCGCCGCCGCCGCCGCTTGCCAGATTCGCCATCTTCTTCCACCCGCGATCCGCCGCTTCCGCTATTGTCAGGAGAATCCATAAATCTGTCGTCGCGTCTGCCTGGCTCGCGAATGAGGGTAGCGAAGAGGAGAAAAGAAGAAAAAGAAGAAAGAGGATGAGGAAGGTGACGAAATATCGCGAGAAATCCAGCGGGACCGAGCGATCGGAAGCGATCGGGTAACTTTGAGCAGTGATGTGAAAACTGTCAAGAATAAATCGGTACGGTTTCTGTGAAATTGCGCCAAGTATAAAGTCGAAAGAAAATACGCAGAGATTGATCGAACTTTCTCTAATATGTGATTGATTGTGTATAATATTGCATATTGCGCAACAAAGAGATTAATGACAGTTTTTATCAAATTCTTTAATTCGTTTTAAAACTTCATATGACAACGGCTTTACACTTTTACCTAACATTATGCACTTTTCTTTTTATCTTCATACCATTATTATTTCTGTAAAATTATACAAGAGTGGAGGTTCACTTTAATTCAATTTTAAATCTCCTTAGTAATTATGGGAGATGTAATATTAATTGATTCTATTCTTACGTGTTATTAACGCGTGGAATCAAGTAGATGACATTCAGCAAAGACTCATTCATCGCGGTTCGTGCCGAATACGCTATTAAACGGCAGCGAACTAAATTAACGTTACCGTTTGCTCGCCGCTAATAGAACGCTTCGTCGAATCTGAAAGGATTAATAATATGCTGAACTTCTGTGTGTAATGTTATTACGTGATAACATCAATGGCAACCGTCTGTCGAGTCTCTAAATGAAAAAAGCTTTAAACAATATCTACTAAGCTCACGACGATTGGAAGACTAATCTCTTTTCAAGTTAATCGCAACATGTAACAAAAAGATGTCTCGCGATCAATCCCGTTTATCCAATTCGTGCAAATTAACATGAATTTTCCGTATCACTTTACTGCGTGTATATCACTTATAAAAATTAATCTTTCTCAAATGTTAATTATAGACAAAGAGGACGAATGATTAGAAAAATTTATTAACAGACTTTGTGTGTCGTTAACAGAGTATTCTAAAAGATTGTTTTTTTTTTTTTTTTTTTAACTCCAATAATTATCTTTCACGAGTCGAGCGATCTTGAACGCGGAATTAAAAATCTTTTTCCCCTATCGCCGCGTACACAAAATCGTTATTAGTTTCCCCTATTTTCTGAGGATGAAGTGTTCGTTGTTCTAGATATTCGTGAAAACGAACAGCATGACGCGGAATGAAATCGAGAGAAGTACAAGGGCGCGGCGGAGCGCGAGGAGAAGGCGGGCGATGATATAAGCGATATAGGGCGGATGAGTGGAAAAACAGGAAGCCGGGCGCGGAGGGCACGGAATTGTCCATGCGACGGTGTTTATGCATCTCGTACGTATTTCTACTACCGCGTCGCGCACGTCGCCCGTGTATCCGCGTGTATTTGAAATATCAATATTCCATTTTCGTGTCGCTCGATATTTGCGCGCCGGACGGACACACCACGACGGAGTCAGAATTTGCAATACGTGTTTCCGAATGAGGCCGCGTTTCGCCGCGGATTCCGCTTCCTCCTCACTTACATCACGTCGGGATTCAACGTCGTTATCATCGGCTTGTTTTCCTACGAAGTTATTACACGCGGTACAGTTCTCCTATTGCAAGTTTCCTCGAAATGAAAACGGACGGTGGAAAGATATCGCATGTCCGAATTGCGGTTTTGCGCGCGTGTAACTTTGCGAGCAAAAGCTGTTTTTTAACAGCTGAATCGACCGTTGCAAATCCTTACTTTGTTTCGATTAACACGTTTCACGTGATGAAAACGCGATGTTATTACTTTATACGGAGTTAATTCGACAACGAGAGAGGGAGAAAAGTTTCGGATAAAGAAAGTTATTGCGGAGAAAATTTCTTGCGCGCGCGAGATTTAACGAGCTCGTCAAAATTTTAATTTTATGTGACGCGGTATCTTCTTGGAAAGATAATTAACAACCGTCTGGCAGAAACAGCAATTGTCGTATGTTGGTTGTTCACAAGATAACGGTCTAATTTAAACGACTGCCTACTTTCCGGCTGAAGTCTCTCTCTCTCTCTCTCTCTCTTGGCAAAAGGGGAGACGCGTTTCTGGCTTCGCGAAAGGAATCGCGTTCGAGATACGGCCTTATCGCGAGAACAATTCATTCTCTCCCCCTTTCTCCCGGCTTTCAGAAGTATCTGACTCCGTTGCGTATGCATTACGTGCTATCCGTTTATTTACCTCCTCCGCAGCAAATTCGCGTGTTCTCGCGCAAAATTCTCGCGAACCACGACAAAGGTCGCGAGAAGCCATAATACACTTTTGCGTCTGAGACTTTCTTCTCCTTTGCGAAGGCTCATTTTTAAGTCAACACTTTATCTCTCGAGATATTCGAATTTCATTCGTTGCTTGAAAAAAGCAAAGAAATTGAAATTGTCGCGTAACGTAATTTACTCGGTTGAAACAGAAGAGATTCGTGCGTTTCAAAATTCACATGTTCGAAAATTCTCGTCGCAATTATGTCAGTCGAACAAATTTGGCGTCTCTCCGCAATTGGTTCGCAGCTGGTGCGAGCGCCATGACACTAATTACATCACCCAGGTTTCGCGCAGACCCAGATCGTAACACGCAGTATATATAGTCATACCAAACCGGTAATACTGATCAAATACTGATACCAGCTACTTCCGCGCAAGTATCGCAGTAGTCCGCCAATAATCTCCGTGTTGTTATAAACAATGGGCGGGTAATCCCATTTCGAATGCGATTTGTAGAGGCATTTAACCACGTTGCGATTCAGCAGCTATGTACAAACTGCGCGTAGTACATATCTATTTTCGTAAACATACACGCACATACACGTTGCGATGTGTATCTTATATTTATGTTAATTTTCCTAAACACACGGTCTAATAGTTATTATTAATTAATCGTTTTGGGAAATTGGCAACACACAACGGTACTCAATCAAGAGCATAATAGGCGGCGTATCTGTTTACTAAATGTGTGAAATTGTTGCTACAACCATGAGCAGAGAGAAATTTGCATGACATAACAAAACATTGAACAATTAAGTGACACGATTTATTTACTTCGACCGTGTCGTGGCCTCAAAAAACTCTCAGAAAAAATATGCGGAACCGTTGCTCGGGCGACACCGTCGCGGCGACAACTCGAAGTGATATCTAAAGCGAGCGTAAAGCTCGCTCGGCGGTGGAAGAAATATGCGTTAAGGAACGGCGGACGTCATTCTCGAATGCGCGCCGAGCCGAAGGGGTTGGGGCGAAAACGCGGAGAAGAGAGCGTGAAAAGAGGGTGGCGAGCGCACGGCCAGAGGGAAATATAAATCAGGAATTATAAAGCAATTTCGCGGAAACCGCAACAAAACTCACAGGAGTAAGTTCCAGTCGGTCTCTCTCTCCACGAGCTGGGGAGAGAGTTGACGACGGGGGGGTGTGCGCGCGTTTGTTTTCAGTAAACCATTACAAACGGTAGCGCGCCTGCTTAATCGCGCATTATTCTTTTCTTCTCGTCGGCGTGTGTATACCTAAGTTTCTTGCACGTTGCAATCTTTCCCCCGTCGCATTTTCAACCCCCTTCCGGCTGGTTTCGATTGTTCTTTGATGAACGCGATTTCTTTCCAGCCGGAGCCTGTTTGTTGCCTTCATCGTTATCGCGGTTTCATTGTCGGTCCTATGACGTATAAATTAAGCGGAATTAAGGATCAATTAAGAGTCAGTTAGGCGGCCATTAAGAACTCGTTTAGAGACGGTTAGCTATTTCGCGAGTAAACTCTGCAACAAAACTCCGCGGTTAATAAGTTACTCGGGGCTAAATAGGGCCGGAATGGAATGTGCGGAATTGTATCTACGTTATCGCAATATATTTCAACGAATTAATGACGGTAGCGATTATACAACCGACAGTTAAATAACTTTATCACTCGGGATTAACTACCCATAAGTAAATCCGGACATTGATAAATCGAAGCGACTAAAACCTTGTTGTGCATAATTCACGTGCGCGTTATTTCGCGCCGAAAACACACGAATAAAATCGGTAAAATGATTTAATACAGGGAATTACAATATACAAATTGAATGGAGTAGCGAAGTTAGTAAAAAGTAAAATAATAAAACACGCACGCGAACAGTGTGAGAGAAGAGCCAGTTTTAAAATATTTAAAAGTAAGAAAATTCTCAAGAGAGTCTACTTTTTTTTTTCAATTTTAGCTTCCATTCGACGTATAAATCGGCTTTTATTTCAATAATGTCGTTATAATAAATTATTATCGCTGGCGTCTCGCCCGTTTTAAGCGCGCATTAATGCAGCGCGATACGAGTGGCACGGCAGGGACATATAGATAATATCTACGAGGGCTGGCATCGATTCTGGCGATGATGAAGCGCGCATCGCGAAGCGAAGTACTCGCGAAGCGTCCGTTACTTTACATATTAATATCTTTTGGCTGCGGTCTGCGTTCCTTCAGCGTCGATTTTCATCGGCTCGGGTCCAACGTTCCCGCAACGTTCCACACCATGACGGGGAAACCTTCGAGACACGAAACTGTACGCTTGAATTATTATTTCCGTGGGAGATTTATGTTCGCGCACGTCGGCATTGTAATGGAATTGCGGTATCCGCATTTCAATTCGCCGTTCGCATTGATTTATAATCCTTTTAACCTGCGTGTATTAAAAACTTTTTCTCATTTCGACCTCATATCGCGCGTCAAATTCGAACCCGGTGTATAATTAGAAGAAAAGTTGCACTCAAGGGTGCAAGAGAGTTGCAAGTTAGAAGGATTAACTGCTCTGTGTGGAATTTATGGAATTTGCGTGGAATTCGCCAAACAAGGCGCCAGCAGGTCAGGAAATAATGGATGAAGCGAGCCACTCATCTGTTCTTGAAAAACCGACAAATGTGTCTAAATATTTCCGCGTATCGATTTATCGGGACATACTAATTATTTTAAAACGTTTCTGTATAATTGGATTGGCAGCGAGAATAGATGATTGAATGTAAAAGAGAATGAATTAAAAATTTGTCACGATCGTTTCGTTTACAGAATTTAATACAAATGTCAATAAGAAGAAATATCGGCCGCTTTGAGACATTTTACTATAATTGAGATTATATTTTAATAAACATCTCGAGATAATAAATTCGCTATAATAAAACATAAATACATTTACTATAATTTACTATAATAAAAATAATTAGTACTCACGTACGATGTACACGATAACGTGAAATGACCCACGCGCGGCTGTTTTTACGATCTCCAGAGAGCATTATGTTTCTATAGTGCCTGTAACATTAATTAACAGCACGCTGTTAATTAGCAAAGTTCCGCGGCACGATTTCTCGTGCTCATCACCGGATGCGTGAACTTGCAGACACCGACTATAATTTTACCTCCGCTCTATAGCCGCGCGTCTAATTTGGATTCTACACTATACTCACTTTGCGGATACATACAAAAGGAGGGATATGTACACAAAGGATTCGAATACGCGCTAACAATTTCACGATTTTCCTTTCCCACAACTTACAGACGCATATCCGTTAATTCAAATGATAAGTAATTAAAAGTATATTAATAGGTTTTTTGTTTCTTTTCTTTTGTGTGTGTGTTATTTCTTTTTCGAAGACGTTACGTCAAGTGAAAGGAAAAAAAGAGAAGAAAAGCAAGCATGCGGAAGCGGGGTAATATCAAATTTGTAGAACGCGAAAATGTAATTTACGACAATATACGAAAGCGAAAGTATCACTTCGAGCGAAACGATACGTGGTATATTATACTCGTTCTGTTTTTCTACTAATTCAACGAACTAGAAAGGAACATGTTACATGATATTGCGTATACTGACTATATGTAATATATGTATATAAAGTCGGCGTTTTAATAAAGTTGTGTAATATCGTAACTATATTCGACATGTCCATTTTCATCAGAGAAAGAGACTTAAATAGAAACTCGAATCTGTAATCGCGCGAATTTCAATAATTTTAAAAGGTGTATTAATTAAAATACGCAATATCAATAAAATTTTTATGACTGTTGTTGAAAAGAATGTAGAAAATGTAGCATCAAAAAGTAATATGAATGCATATAATACGTCATACATCGCGTGTCGTAGTCTGATACTGTAATACACATTTCTATGGTTAAACGGTGTAGCAACTTGAACCACCGGTGATCCGCCGTGGCAGGCAAATGTGAAGCGTCGGGGCAACGTCGGCCGAAATGTCTAAATGTCGGTACGCGAAAGATGGATGAACCATCAGGTGGAGTATCGAATGGCGCGCTCCGTAAATGCGCGAAACGGAAAGGGCGGGTATCGCGCGCGCGAATGTGGCTGGGGAATGGCAGCCCTTGGTCGGATATTTTCGGATGCGCCGACGGTTTGCACGATTCTCTCTCTCTTGAGAGAGAGAGAATAACCGCCCCCGCATCGTTTAAGCCATCTTCGATCGCGTGGACGCGCGAGAGAGAGAGAGAGAGAGAGAGAGAGAGAGAGAGAGAGAGAGAGAGAGAGAGAGAGAGAGAGAGAGAGAGAGACAGAGAAACGCGATTCATATTGAATGAATCGAGCGACTTGTTTTATCATGAAATCCACAGTAGAGAGGTAAAAGTAATTTTCGGAATGTTAGCCCTGAAGAGAGTTAGGGCTGAAAGAGAGGCTGAGAAAGAGAGTGTTTTTGTTTTTTTTATTATTTACTCTCACGCTATATAGGAATAATAGAATAATATATGATTGCCAATAATTCACGATGTCAGTCTTACTTGCTACAATAGAGTATAAGAAAATTATCTCGGTAGAGAAACATTTTATCTCGAATTGTCGAGTTTCAAGTTCTCTTCGGGATTTTCCCGAGAACTACACGTTCTGTGCATGCATGTTTCCTTATTTGCTCGCGCAAGCACCGGGAACTAGCGCAACCCTCCACAATGGTTATCCTTTCGCACGTTACCTTGAAAAGTTTCCAGATTATCGGAGAAAATTTATATCCGATAGAGAGGAGAGTAACGCAGAACCGCCGCCAAATCTATTTGGCCGGGGAACAACTATTACTTTGGTTGGCCTGCTTCCGATATATATACCAAGGTCGCTATTGCGAACTTTTAAAACGTGAAAATAAGCTGATCCTTGCCAAAAGCCACCGTTTTACGCGGGACAACTTGCTTCAACGTTTCGACCGATCCGTCGCAAAAAAAATAAATAGATATATATCGTACGTATCTACAATGCGACACGAAAAAAAAAATAGAGTTCGTATACAGTATCGAAGTAAATACAGAAAATAGCATTCGCGCCTTTCGAGCTAATAACGAATTCAGCGTAAATACTGCACAATCCCCCGTGCGACCCATCAGCTCGCGCGAACTGAACGCGTACGATACGTCACGCCGAGTGCTTCACGTCGAGTGTGTCGCAGGTCGCGGCTCTCGGATACAAATCGCAATAAAGGCGGGAAGTAGAATTTATCGAAGGTTGGCGCGGCGCGGGAAAAAGAACGTAAGGCGCAATCCCTGCGCGCAAGCGACCGCCCGTTGTGGAGGCAAAAGTAGCTGCGGAAGCGCAGCGGAGCGAACGCGCGCTCGCGCGTGTGTGTATATAATGTGTGTATATACATATCCCGCGGTAATACGTTTGCCTGCAGCAGCCCCGTGCACTCTGTTTACCTCCGACAAATCCCACTAGACACGATATTATCCCTCTTATATACCTTCGCCCGCCGTTATCCTGGCCGGGAATTCGCGACGCCGAAGCTCGTGCCGCGCCCGCGCCCGGTTTGTGTCGCAGCTTCCCGGTGAAAACGGTTTCTGAAACGGTAACATATCGTACGGCGGTTTGCGCCCTTGTAGCGGACCACCTGGCATTTAAATCGTTCAAGCGCGCCGGGAAAACGAAGGAAACGCGTGGCTCCGGTACAGATTGGAATAGTTATGACGCTTCTTTATGTCTTTTTCTCCGGTCACTTCTCGAATCTGTTGCCATGGATACCAAGCCGATTGTTTAACAGAAAAACATTATTTAAATTATTCTGTGTATATTAGTTAAATATGAAGAAATGTGCCGTGTCGTTATAAGATTATGGTTAATAAAACTTCTCACAAAAAATACACACACACGCACATGTAATAAAAAAAGATATAACAATTTTATATCAAATAAATAAATTCTAGAGATATTGTAAAAGTGATCACAACCACTTGGATGGAACACCTCAATTGTCAATGAAACAATCTTTTGCGATATTTTAGCGCTACAAAATAGTCGAACACACAGTCGCGATTGTTAATTGCTGTCCAGCCAGCACACGAAGTAACGCCACTCTTCTAAAAAACAAAAAAAAAAACCCCCAAAAAATAAAACGGAGAAATAAAACATTCCCGTGAGTGTCGTCGAAATCATTGAAGCTCTTGCAATCGCTGGAGCGTTTCGAATCAAATGGTCGGCGCGATAAATCGTCGAAAAAAAAGGCTAGAGGAAAAGAGGAACGAGACAGTAACGCGCGTGTGCGTGAAGTGAATCAGCCGCGATATTGTCGCGGCGAGAAAAGTGAACACGGACATTGCGCGCACGTATGTACATACGTACATGCATACACACGTGCGCGCATCATTCTATGTACAAACGCAATTCTGCGCGCAAATGACGAAAAATCAACGAAGCGGCGAAGTCTCATTTGCGCGCGGCACGCAACAACAACCCCTTTCTCGCAGGCATGAGTTAAGTTAATGAGATACCCGCGCCGAGGCCGAGCACTTTACAGGTGGTTTACACCGCGTTTAAAATGCCAGTGTGTTAGCCCCGGATTTATCGGCGTCGGGCGAACAGTTCCTGGCACGATGCCCCGTGCCCGGTTTTCCCGCAGGCGCGTATATATTTATATGCTATAGAACGCTATGTGTGTGTGTGTGTATCCCATAAGAATGTCGGCGCGATAAAACAATATGCACGGCGCGGCGTTTAAACGCGGCGGTCACGTAGATAGCTCTGACGTCGCGGTGAATAATATCGCCTACGTCCAAACGAGAGAGAGAGAGAGAGAGAGAGAAAGAGAGACTAGAAGCCGTCCGAGAAAATCAACATTGGCGTTAAACTGCGATGATTATTGTTTCTCTGCTATATTGGCGCCGGGCTCGCGAGTATAACTCGATAAGCTTTATTGCACTTCGGCTATTTACATACGCGATGTGCGTGATACACACGTTAAATGACTGTACACGGTTGTCGAAATCGTACGTACGCTAACGCATCGTCACTTAGCGAGTTAGGGTGCTCGTAGTAGTAGCTGCACTTTAGACTGTCAAAGACCAACCGCGTGGGCAAGAGCGCAAACCATAACGAGCCCCCTAATAGCGAAATGACCCTAATTAACTGATTGATTAATGACAAGGCATGAACTCCATATATATTCCTCTCTGATTCCTCGTTGTCTGTGCGCGCTCTCTCTTGCACGGTCCGAGGATTCTCATGGCGAATTATCTCCACCTACTATCGGAGCAACCGACTACTGTCTTTAATGCTAATTATAGATTTACCGACTGTTATACTGACGCAATAGTAATCAACGTGTTGTAGACGTTTTCCGCAATACATTACTTTCTCCGATAACAATCTTTCTTGCTTTTCCACGTATAATTTATTTTTCTCCCTTTTGTTAGCAAAAACTCGGTAACGGATCACGTTTCAATTCGTGTGCTTTGTATGAAAAAAATATATATATTTGTTAAAAAGATCTCTTTTTTTAAATCGTAGTTGTTTAATTTTGTTCACTTTACGTAACTTTCTCTAGTAGTTGACTCGTTAAATTTTATTGGATAATGAGATTATGAGATTACGAGAGTTTAAAACCACATAAATGTGTCTTCCATCAGAAAACGTACGTTTTATATAATACTTAATGGCACTTTACGAGTTTTATGTATCTAACGTTTCTCTTGGAATTATAGCAAGTTGAGAAAAAAGTCGAATAAACCATCAAGAGAGGCTACACTCCCCATATTTTTCCAAAGTACATTGCCAATCCTTCTGGGTGGAAGTTTTCGCGTTTCGTGGCGAAAGAGCAGACGTGCTCGAGTTATCACTAATGAACCTCCCAGGCAGAAAGTTTAAAAAGTTGATTCGCGAACCGATCCCCAAGGAAATCTGTCCCCGGCTTGGTCGGGAGGAGGGTTGCATGGGCTAATTGTTAGGATGACACGTTATTCTATAATCTAGCAACTTTTCAGAATTATATAGAAAAGTATTTCAATGAGGATTAAGTTTCGGACCGCGCGGAACAAAAGTTCGCTTTCCGTCTCTCTATAAATGAGAGAAAATTCAACGCTTTAGCAATCTTTGATATCCGCCTTATTTTCCTTACTTTTACTTATCTCATCATTTTATAAGTAAAATGGTTTCTCTCTTTACAAGAAAATAATTTTTTTTCATTTGCATTGTCTTGATCGAGAAATTACTGGAAATTTAGTATTTAGTAAATTGTTTTAGTAGATAAGTGGTAAAGTTGTGTAACTAGATAAACAATACTAACAAAAATTATATAACACAACTTTTAATTGGTGATATAAATTTTTAATAAATATTTCTGTGTAATTGAAACGCGAGTTTTTAACATGTTTAATCGCGATACTTTTTTTTCTGAAACGCGGATACAGGTTGTGCGTGTCCCGGACTGCAGCGAGCTTGTTAAAATATAACGTGTCTTAATCAGTATGCGTTTCAATTAACTGTCTTATATATGTATATATATATATATGTATATATGTACCTACTCGTAAACTGAGTTTACTTTCGCAAACAAACTCGTGCCGCGAATAGTGATAATACAGAATAGTGATAACAGAATAGTGTCAGAGGCTAGCAGCGAGCTATAGCGTCGAGTAGTATAGCAGCGATAACTTAATTTTCAACAAGAGTGTCCATTTTGAATATACTCGCTGACGTTGCTCGCTCGATTTCTGCATCCATTCAACGAGCACCGCCTCAGGCCTTTCTAAATAAGTCAACGACACTCACATAGCCGCAGTCCATTTTATTTGCTTCACGGCTAAAATGTATTTTCCTTCATAAACAGATAATCGGTTTTGTAACCGGCGATCGTCAAACGCGAGCCGGCAACACCTCAACCATCACAAAGAATACTATAATTTTCTTCACACGAAGAGCATGTTCGTGTGTGTCTGGAAAATCGACGCGTTGTGAATACGACGATTGCAAAATATCGGATGAATATTTCAAAAGAAATCTCACTTTTTCTCGTTGGAAATGCACGGACGTTAAAGCTCTTTCGATTTGATTATTACAAACGTCCCGTACATTTCTTCAGTCGAAACAGTTAGCTTATATTAACAATGTTCGCCGCGCTTCACGAAATTGTTCAGTGAATTACTCGGCTGCTTTAATCCTTTTAATTGACTTTCCTATTGCTGCAACTTTTGTCTCGTTTGACAGGCAAAAGGCAGCGCTAATTCCCGGAAGACAGTCGTTTCTTCTCCGTTGGTTGAGTAAGAAGATTCGACAATGGAGACTGTAATATTAATTAAATGAATTCGCTGATGGCTCAAGATTCTTAACGTCAAATAAGTGGATGTAATAACATCGAGAGATATTTTGCAAGCACGCTGGACACTTTCTTCACTGACGGCAAACTGTAACTGTTACATGTTGCACAGAAAATTGATAGGAATAAAAAATAAAGAAATTCTTGGTTGCGTTAAAATTGTAAATTAGCCAGTAAATGGTTCGATAAATCTTGCACGCAACGGGAATGTTTTTATTTTTATGATATATCTCAGTTTTTGAATAAAAACGTCACGTGACAAAGACAAAAGTATTAAAAAAAATATTCACATGTCGTCTGCTCGCAAGACGCTTTGATAAAACTTCTGCGCGCGCGTGTCTGAAAACTTTAATCACGATAGAATTCAAGAAGCTTTTCATCTATGAAAGTCGCAAAGCAAGACAACAGTAAAATGAAAGTATGTATCGTAAAGGAAAAGTCAAAATTTGATAATACAGTTTGTGAAACGCGGAATAAAAACTGACGCGATGCAAAAATTAAAAAAATCCGCAAACGCTTTCTTTTAAATCAGTGAAATCCAACGAGATATGTGACGATTTGTGCGTTTTAACAATTCCGTAATAATAAAACAAACATTTATGATCGCATCTGAAAGTGATGTACGATCTTATGATTTTTAAAACATTTTGCGAAGCGTAATAAAAAGATGGCGAAGATAGAACACTGCTTCAATTCTGAAATCTAGAATGATTTCTGAAAGGATTATGTAATTTTAGAGTTACACTCAGTTGTGCTGCAGTTCTGTTTGCGGTAAAGTTTCATCGTTTCCCGTTGAACGTCGTCGCGATGTCGTTGTCTTTTATCTATCAGGATTAAGAAAGAGAGAGAGAGAGCCTCACTTTCCCATTTTAAATTAACCCGAGGATTAAGCCTAAATTAGTCTTCTTAATTCAATTCAAATCCCTTGGGGTACCGGCTGTCTAGCCGCAGTATCTACGTTCTATTCCTTAAGAGCTTCTACCTCGCGACGAGTATCCGAGAAATCGTTGAAAATTCTCCAAGGATCTCCGACGCTCTTCGGTCTTCATTGATTTTCAATTTCAAACGTACGAGATTTTATCGTTAATTTTATTGTTAATACGGCGACAATCTAAGCTCATAATATATATAGAGTAGAATGTCAAATAAAAAATCAAATAAAATGTTGAAGACAAGAGCTGTTTGTGTTTAATAGTACATTGTCGATTGAAAATAGCGAATATTGAACAGTCGCTCAAGTCGTTAGTGTATTAACGTTTTTGGAAATATGTAACGTATGTACAATTGTGGTTTTGAGCATTAAAACTTTCATACAGCGTGCATACCCGAGCGTAGCTACCCGCGAAGTCCGATAAACGCATTATTCCGTTTCATCTAATCCCCGCATTATCGAAGGTAACATCGAAGCGTTAACAAAGTTCAGTTGGAATAAAACCACAAAGTGTATATACATACACGTTCCCGCACGCAACGCGCGCTATACGCTATGATCTTCGGTTTATTAAGCGATTCACCGTTGGAAGCCGATTATATTCCGATGTAAGCCGTGACACAACGTTAGTTTCTCATCCTTTCTTTTGCGCGTTACAATCCCCCCAATTATCCTCCGGGCATAGAAATTCCCAATAGCTGCGAGCTTCAATAATCTAACAAAGCTATCGTCGTTAAGCTCTACGAAGAGTGTTCCCATTATCTGCAGAGAAATTCTACGCGATTAACGCGTCTACCTTCGAATTGAATATTTTATAACGAGAAAAACTCCCTCTTGGTTCTTTTTCTTTGCGCTGTTTATCATATTTCTTGTAAATATTTATACGATCGTGTCGTTGTTTTTATATAAACAGACACGCGGAGCAACGTGAAATAACGATTTCTCGATTAAACGTACATCGAATCTTGTTACAGTTTCTTTTTTTTTTTTTTTTTTAATTGACGAATATCAATATTCTCGAGTACACATAATTCAACTCATCTGGCTGAAGTAATTCGAGAATTGTCCTCGTACCACTGCGGAGTCGTAAAGTCCAACGATCGTTCTTCGGATAGTTGTCTGCAACAGTGGTCGGGGAATGTTCTTGTAATACTTCTATCAGGCTTCTCTCTCGGGGTGAGCCAAATAACTCAGCAACTACGACTCTGCAAGTACCACTACGAAGACTGGGAAGTCTAGTAGTACGTGCGACTTATACGGACGATAGCAGCTTCCGAACAAGTGAGCAAACGGGAGTCCGGGACTTCTTTCGGGAAGACATTTGTGAAGAATGCTAAGCCGAATGCTGAACCTCTATTCCCGGGCAGAAAATCTCGCGACCCCTGCGCTTGCGATCCAATAACATCGCGGCGCCAATAGGATCTCGGTGCTCATGAGAACGTGCGACTCGTGAGAGAAGAAGATCGTAGAATGGAATTTTAGCTGCTCTAAAATACGTTATGGGGATCATCAGATTAGAGAGAGAGCCGTTCTGTATCGACCATTGCGCGAACTGATTTCGGCGGATGAAAGAAACATAGAGAAATTCTTCCAAAATTCGTGTTTCAGCTAATAATACGGTCGGATCGATTATCAAATTGTTTTATTTTATTTCGTGTTCTTGAAACACAAAATAAAATTAGATAATTATCGATAGAAGATCTGATCTCTCGCGCGGATAACGTCGATCAATCATTTTCACACACAACCGGTACATCGTTGCAACAAATAAAAGAAATCGGACGTAGTCTCGTTCACAGCCGCGCCCAGATATCTAATTTATCATCGGATTCTTATTGACGTTCGGTTGACAGCGAATGCGCTTCGTTATCTCGAAAATTCAATTGACTAATTATCTTTTCAACGGTTTTTCAGTCGCGACATGTGGGTCATCTTTCCGCGGTCCGCGGGCCGCCGGATCTGGATCGTGCACGCCTACGGGATTTTCCCCTCGCGCGTTTGCGAGCCTCGCAGATGGCGAAAATTCGGTTTTGTTAATTGAAACGACCCAATTGCTTCTAGAGTTCGATCGGTCGATACAATTGTGGTTTACTCGCCGGCAGCAGAATTCGAAACAATTTCGACAGCCGCGGGCCGTGCGCCGACGGGGGTCCGAAAGGGGAGCGCAGAGAACGGTCAAAGTTGCAGGGCACACAACTCTCGATGTTACGTACCCATCTGAACGTCATATTAATCCACGAATATGCTGATCGAGACTATTTGCGGTATTGACCCGGGCGCATATTGCTTTTCCCGATGCCTATCCGTAGTCTCTCGTTTCAGGTTCTCCTCCGCGTTCCGATAGGATAGTCTGCGGTCGATATAGCGAAACGCGTATCGTCCAAGCGCGATCAAACGTTTCGCTGCACAGTATTTCATTATACGTACACGAGCGCCGGCCGTTCTATGGCGCACCCACGTGGGAATTCCCTATAGCTATGGAAATACGAGCTATGTATTTTCCCTTCGCGGATAATTAAGAAAAATACCATCATTTCACTTCGAGATTGCGACGCGATTGAGATCCTGAAGTTTTGCGCGCGGACGAAAAAATATTCGCGAATTTCATATAATTTTCCGTCTCTCTTTAGACTCTGTTTTACTAATCAACCAGATCCATTATGGAGAAAGAAACGTGGCTCATTTTTGCTGTGTACTTTTGCAGTATAGTTGTATTAGTATACATTATACGAGATTAAAAATGAGATTTTGATTACTTTTATAAAAATAAAAACATGTACAAAAAAATTATTATCCTTATCAGTGTCAATTTAAATTCACTGATTTGTTCACACAACGCTTCCGCTCGTAGCACTCACTATCTTTAGTGATCGAGCGGTTGGTATAGATGCTGGCTCAGCCTTTATATGTATTATTCCAGACCACCTGAAAGCTTTTCGTTGTACAGAAGTGTACAAAAATCCCCCAAACTCTCCTGATAATCGTGAGTCATTGTTCGATTTGTGACTTATCGATTGGTTCACCAAGCTTTAGCAGCTTTGGTACTCTATTGAGATAATGGATTAAAATCCGAGCGTATGTCTCACAGTATCTATCGCATCAATTATTGTGTTTTGTTCTGCAATTTTTTTTTTTTCTGTTTTACGGTATCACATCAACTTACTTTTAAAAAAAGGAGAGGGAGAAAAGAGAAGACACTCGGCGTTTCTGTTTCAAAGAGAAGCATCTCTCACAATTGCATCTTTATATGCAAACGGGTTAATTAAATCACGTAATAAAGAGTCTACGGAAGTATTCGATCAACTGGACAAACTCGAGTAGAAAGAAGTCACATGATACAGACACAGAGGCTCGAATTCGCGGAAGTAATTAGTAGAAAGTCTTTCCAATTCACTGCACCACACCTGTGTTGTAAAACAAACAAAAAAAAGAGAAAGATACGTACCTATGTGCGGTTAGTGACATTTTCCGTTTTTCATTGATCATCGCGTCGTGACACAGAACAACGGAAAGGAGTTCCTGCGGCATTTCCGTGCACGCTCTAACGGAAGCCTACCTTCAGTCACCGCGTGTTCGTTTTCACAACGACGATTCAAAACGAACGACGAATATATATATATATATATACAGTGTATGCTTTTGCAACTGTTATCCTTTCGAACATTCCCAACAATGGAAAATTATTAATTGTCGTTTGTGCGAAAAAGAAATAAAATAAATCTACAAACGTATACGAACGGTCTATTCACATAACGTGAAAAATCATCCGACGCACTTCGAAGTGCCACAATAGATAATCAATGACAGTGATAAATGACTATTGATATTGATGGTTACTCTATCGTGTTACTCTATCGTGTTATTAATATCATACCGTTAGGCGATATTCAATTATCGAAACACGTGTTTAAATAGACCGAGACGATACACAGCCACAGCAACAGCAGGCTCTGTGTGCTATCGATTTTCATTCTACACCTCTTACATTATGCGCTCGCAATGCGCACTCAATGTGCATTAACTGCGCATATTACGTGAATTACATTTGGCAAACTATCTGCCAGCCCATCGCGGCTCTTAGCGGCCGCGTGTTGTCTGCATTATCCAGTAAATCTTTTAATTACCGTGCGCGAAGTATGTGCATTATTTAACACGCGCCAGGCGTCGTTAATTTCATTTGTACAGACATTATCGCTACGCGCGCTGTTGCGAAATAAGCGCCGCGCACAAGAACAATTTGCGAACCGCGGACTCCATTTAGTCTCTTAAAACAATGATCGCGTTAACGTTAAATTCCGATGTTACCGTACCGTTTCTATTGCCGTTCACGAGGAAAATCTTTCTCCCCCCCGCATCATCATTCCTTATCACTTTATATATGCTGTAACGTTCGCGCGCAAATTCGGAATTCGGGCACTACTGTCCGTAATATTCGTTCGTGCTTCCCATTTGCGGAAGATCAACCTGCCGTCTTTGCGAACTTTGTTTTGAGCTTTTTTTTTTGAGGATTTTCACAATGCAGACGGATATACGGTCTTGTGCGGTGCTACACGATTTAGCATTTATCTCTCGACGTTGTCAACAACAGCGTCCAAATTTAACTATTAAGACGCGATAAACGCGGATTGTTTGAGACTAAACGTTGGGATTAATCCGACAATTTCTGTGCAACACAGTGGGAGAAGATCGAGCAACCTGAGATATCCTTTAGCTCGGTGTAATGTCTGCGCATAGATTGTATAAATTTACACAATGCTGTGTCTCCTGCTGGAATCAAACTATCGGGTGCTCGGAATACCGACCGCTTTGGCTATATCGATTCGACGGAACATTGTCTCGAGATATCAGCCGTTGCCGTACAACAGCTGCGGCGAACCCCGTGAAATCGAGCGATCGCACATTACGCGTCCATTAACACGAAGCTGCTACTATGAACCGGGCTTAATGTATGATTTATACCTCCGTAAAGCTCGGAAGCCGCAGATTGTTACAAGGACACAAGCCGTTGTCTTGCACGTTGTCTAAACAACTATTGTTGCTTAATACCGCTTGTGAAAAGTGTTCTTTCGGAGAAACTGCGCACGATGTGAATTGTTGTTTCACAAGTTTCGCGAGACGACTAATGTATTTCACGAAGAGACAATCGCGGTTTTTACATGTATATCAAAAATCATTGTGAGAGACAGAAACGAAATCGGCATTTTTCTCTGTATGTTCACAATCTAAGTAAGTTCAATAAGAACAATCCATTTTTTCAAGCAACACAGTAATAAACTAGAAATTTATATTGGTTTAATATTAAGTGGAAACGAAGTGGAGAAGAGGTACAAGGACAAAAACAAAGCGCGCGATAGAAAGTGAAAAGAAATGTGAAAGAAAAAGATGGCAGAAGCGGTGGAGTTCAGAGAGCTAAGCACGAACTCGTAATAATTGCACTATTATAGTTATGTAAACAGGTTTATGGTGGGACGGTCTTAAATCAGGCTTCCCAGTCGGCGTCTCATTAGCTGCGACAGAAGAGTAGGAGGAAGAGGGAGAGGAAAGAGGAAGAGAACGAGCGCGAACTCTCAATGCACATTGCTGATTTCAAATCGATCAGGTTTTAACGCTTGTGTTTTGTTATTTCATTTCTTTACTTCGCCGCACCTTTCTCTACCGCCGGTACCGGTAACAACGAGCGAAGCCTGTTTAGTTAAGACGCGGTGCTTCCCGTCGCGAAATATAAGTCGCGATAAATAGCTGACAGCGAAGAGAGAAAAAAAAACCTCCAAAAGACGAGATCTCGAGTAAGTTGCTGCAGCAGCTGCGCAAACGTCATAAAGGAGTGCAACGAGATCAGAGGAGGTAAACTTTGCCAATTTAGAAATCCCGTAGGATTCAACGCGTTGATTAGTAGCGGTGGGTTCTTCGCGCGACGTTTCGTAAACGCGAATAAGCCGCGCGCCAGTCCTCTAAGTTTACACTTATGTTATTAATCAACTAAAGAGATGTCGCTCGCAGCAATAAATTTCACGGTAATAAATTTACGTTGGATTGTCGTCTACGATCGTAAATAGCTGGCATGTGTCGACAACACATTGACAATCAAGTAAAATAATAATTTGTTGTGAAAATGTGCAGCTAAAGAAATCGTCTCGCACGCTCGAAAACAAGGATTTCAATTGAGAATTAATCATGTCTGCAATTAGTCTGCAATTATACTTAACTAACGTGCTCTCTCTTATTATGCGAATGTGTTTATTGCTACTTCTCACCGTGACAAGAGAGACCACTCGAAAGCCATTTGATGTAAATGTAAACTGACAGATTGCTGTAACAAAGCGTGTAACGGTATAAAGTAATTCGATCATCGCGATTGGAGGAATAATAGCAATAATATTGAAACAGGTACTTTTGTGTGAATCTCTCTTTTTATTAAACGTAATAAAACACAGAAAAGTTCATTTTTTAATTTAATTTTTATTCATCGTCCGAGAACGTAATATCATACGTGAAAACTGCATCTAATTTATACATTTTCGTCATTCTCGCCCCGAGAAAAAGTTTTGCGCGCGATACTCTTTTTTTTATTATTATTATTATGTTACATTACCTCCAGAACACTTTTTCATAAAGTTCGCCGAGTAGCAATATCTTTATCTCTATGTAATTTATCATTTCACTCCCCGTTATTATCCGAGCTTTCGGTTAGACTGCATTTAGAGCGCACTTACTTCAATGCATGTCTAACGAAATGTACATTAACGATCGCTCTGGTTCCTTACGCGGTTTCACCGAAGCGAGATTGCGGCATATACGGCACTTAATGCCGTAATGTTCTGCTCTTGCGGAAAATTGCTCCAATTGTCTGCAACTGTATGGTGTATTAAATTCCGAGTAAAACATTTTTAAAAAAAGAAAAACAAAAAAAATAGAAAAACCATTAAATCTCAGAATACGATCTGCAATTAAAGAGAAAAGATTTTTGTAATTTTCTCTCTCTACTAATAATGTTCTGTATTAATAGAGAAATCACAATATAGCGAAGATATGACGAATCAGTTACATGTTTCCTTAAAACATTTTACCGTAAAATAAACCAATCTCCATTTAGATAACGTCAGCGGCACAGTGAGTAGTAAATGTAACAATAATATTCCTCTCGGCGGCATAAGAAAATACAGAGCGAAGGTTTAATAATACGATCTCGCGAAGTACGTATCTGTTACAGATACATATGAATATGATGTATCTAATATCGTTTATACGCTTTGTACGTTAAATACGCGCGTTCCGAAATTTCAGAACTTTTCGTTACTTCGCACGTGGACCGTCGCGTCAGTTCGTCTCACGAAAACAACGGAATTAAAGTTTCCTCTCAATCACGATGCCTCGCGCCAAACGACGTATCGAGAGAAAGCTCCGTGCTTCACGACCTCATCCTGACGCGAGAGAAACACGTGACTAACGAACCGTGAGAGCAAATGGCGATGTTTAAAGCACCGGATGTTTCGCGACGACAACAAACGTCGCTATAAACTGACGAGACGTCGCGACGATCGCCGTCGTCGTTCTTGTGATACGTTCTTCTCGTAAAAAAAAAAAAAACATTCTTCTGCCGATTTTTTAATTTTTTTTTTTTTGTGATAGAGACTGCGATATGTTTCTCTACAGACATTCTACAGACGTTCTGTTGTTTATAACGACGAATGTTAAAGCGTAGTGCGAATCAAACGTGTTCGATAAAAATAAACATGTTATAATTGTTTCGTACTGTTTTGTTTACAAGAAAATGAAGATTTTTATTATTTACGTAAACCGCTATTTTATCAGACGTGAAAATTCGAATTTTCCGTGCCTCTCAAAAGGAAGTTTCAGACGTTTCTCTCTTACAAGTCTATGACGTTTGAATGAAAAGGCATGAAGCGGGGAAACAAGACTCATAAATTGAATTTATAACACTGAATTTCGCCGTTGCTTATCGTATAAGACTCATAGCGTACGGAATCTTCTTCCTCTTCTCGTTAGCGATGGCGTGCGATAATAATCATGTAAAGGAAATTGCCTCAAGATTTTGAATTGCTTCCAACAAAGACAAATTACGTTTTGATTTATCCTCATGAGCCGTTATAACGATTGCCTCCGGTCTGTGCAAATACGTCGATTTTGTATAGCTTTGATACTCGGAGAAGAGAAAGAGGGAGGAGACTCTCTAACGAGACATCGCAATTATAAGACTCGTTTACATCGCGCTGAAAAATAATTAGAGCGTATAATCTCGTAAATGAGCCTGATGTAATGAATCATATTGCGAGATTATCACTGAAATCGAAGAGAACCAAAAAAACCAACAATATCACATAACGCGTATCGCGAGTGCGAGTACGACGGCGCGCGGAACTGTGAACGAAAGTGATACTTACATAGTTGAGCGCGCTGTGAGTGAAACGTTATTATAAATTGCCAATATAGAATTCGATATCGTCGTCATTACGGGTTTCGCCGGATAGTAAAGGTAGCTTGCTCTTTCTTCTCATAACGGTTATGTAAGACCGATCGATCTATTTACGTAACGCTGATGGCCCCCGCAATAGGCCGCGCTGCGAGAAATGTTACCGCGTCGAGGAAGTAAGATTACGGAAATCGCGTTCTCTTTCCGTTCGCATAGCTCGTTTCCTCTCACCGGGAGAGAACCCGTGCAGCTTTCTTTCTCTCTTTCTCTCCTTACGTGCGCTCCTCCATATATGTGCGTTTGAATATGAATTACCCAAGGCAAATATTCAATATTATTTCTTCTAGCAACCTTGACTGTGGAATAATCTATGTACCTTGTACTGTCGGATAAGGAAACCTGACCGATACGCAAGACGCACATACACACGGCTTCACAATAAAATATAACGTCAACGCGTGATTTGCGCGAACACGTGTTTGACGATTAGATTCGCACGAAAGATATTTTGATGAAATTAAAGATCTCACAATGCTCTCGAGTTTTACAAATCTATATGATGTACATTCTGCTGTTATGTTCTATAAAACTTTATGAAAAATAAAATAAAAAAAAAAGTTTGAACAAGTAAGGTTTTTCTGTCGGTCTTTAACTGTGAAAGATAATAAGCTTCCTAGTATGTATGTCTAACATAGAATTGTAACACGATAACTGGTTCAGACACTTTCACATGTCGTCCGGTAATCACATTGTAACGTGTTCCGCCTAGTTTCCCAGGAAGTAGTTAAGATTCCGCTTATACCATAGCAGTTATGATTACGAACTCGCAATAACTCTAAGTGCATTACGCAAGAAAATCTAACACACAAGCCGGTTTTATAGTCGCGCGTCTAAATTCGCGATTTATTTCTTGCCATGTGCGTTGCACATGTAAATCAGTAAAAGTGGATATCGCTTCCGTCGCTTTCGACGAGAACGAGCGTGCGTCTAGAGAAATCGCTCGCCACATTTCAACACTTGGCCATGTGTCTCACTTCTAAACAAGAGAAAGACAGGGAAATATTGAGTTTTACAAAATAAACAACCACGTTAATAATTTAATATTTATTTTGCTAAGACAGCACGTGTAAAAAAAAGAAACGCAATCATTATATACAAGAATATCGTTAATATCGATTGTCGATGTCAGACTATTATCAATGGTGCAAGTCAAAGCTGATCTCGTGACCGCCACCGAATCCACCGCCAAAGCCGCCGTGTCCACCTCCAAAGCTACCGCCCAAGCCACCTCCGTCACCGTGTCCGTGTCCGTGCACCAGAACCGGATACGATTCCTTGACGATGACTGGCACCTTGACCGGGTAAGGCACTTCCTTCTCCACGGGATAAGGTACTTTATAAGGTACGCTATATGGAACGGGCACCTTAACGGGCACCTTGACTGGTACTTTGACAGGTACCGGAACCGGTTTCTCCACGGGGACGTGTACGGTCTTCTCCACTGGGACCGGATAAGGCTTTGGTACGTGATAGGGCACCGGGTTGTCCACCGGGACCTTCACCGGTATGTGCACGGGCACCGGTACGTTTTTCTCGACGGTGTACGGCACCGGAACTGGCACCGAGACCTCGCGATGGATCGTGATACCGGAAATATGTCCACCGTCACCTCCTCCGAGGCCGCCGCCAAATCCTCCTCCGATGTCGCCGCCACCGAGGCCGCCGCCGAAATCATGTCCTCCTAATTCGAGACCGCCGCCACCAAAACCGCCATGACCCAGACTGAGTTCCAGGCCGCGCTTGCTCTTGGCGTCCTTTGAGTCGACGGCTCCTTTGCTGTCGGACTTCTTGGTCTCGGTGGCCGTAGCCACCGTCGCCGCAAGGGCGAGGAGCACGAGGATCTGAAATAAACGTGTGTTAATTGCGGTCCTTGATGGTCAAGGTTTGTACTGACTGACTTTAGAAAGTTGCCTCTTTGATGAGGTTTTGAAATATAACCCTGCGATGCAAACTAATTATCAAAAATACCTAAACATCTAAAGAAATGCTAATATGTAAAAATGTTAAATGACAATTTGTTATTACGAATACCGGCGCACTTCTCAAAATAAAAATAATCAAAAATACAACGTTTTTATTTGCATCACGCAAAATAGAAATTTTAGCGAGATTTTCACTCGTCTATCGGAACAAAGAACCACACCGTGATCTAGTCTACGTGGAGTCTGACACTGCGCGCCAACGGGACGCGAGAAACACCATGATTACCTAAACCGATCTCACGCCGTAAACGCTAAATCCCGGACGCGTTCCTCTCATACGTCGTGCATAATTTCCCTCGTTCGTTTGTTTTTGCCCTAAAAGGTCTTTCCTCGTCAAGAGGTGTTACGGGTGCGCGCCGTCTGTGCCAGGCAGCGCGAGCTCTCACCTGCGAAGTGCTCATGGTAGCCTTCGGGAGTGCACACTGAAGTTGCATCGCGCCAATCACTGGCATATATACCGGCACTTTCGCCGTCCGCACTAGCCCACTCCCCGGAAAATCGCGCTCGTCCAACGCCGGAACGACGGCTTTAAGGTGGACCGATTGTACACACGTCGCCATCTCCCGCGCAAAATCGCTCGAGCCATTTTCCCACGGGCTACCGCCCGGTGAGGCCGATTACTGCCGGATACCCGGATACGGACCGCGTAACGTCGATCGCCTCGAGTCGTTTCCAATCGCCTCGGAGAAGAGCCTCGCAATTTACAGCCCGGCAATTGATCCGGCGCTCAATCGCTCGCGCCGGCTTTAACCCGTGCTCTCTTTCTTGCTTCCTTTCTTTCTTTCACCCAGACGTCAGAATATAGTCACGGACTAGTTTCTTCTGTGGCTCGCGCGCACCTCGTAAATTTTACCGGACATAATGTTGATTGTCCAGCTCTCAACGCGCATCTTACGCAACGCGGCGCGCTATTCAACCTACATAAGGACAATTAGGAATTCCAACGATGTATAAAGCCGAGATGTGTGTTATTTAGGATCGTGACTCGTAAGAGATGTTATGTGACTGACGAAAAAAAAATGACACTTTAAATTTATATTTGATATAAGATTATGAAAGTTTTGCGTGATGATAGACGTAACGGCTCGGATGACTTTCGCCTAAGACATAAGTGGACGGTAATACGATGGAGGAGGACGTTTTGATTTAATCTACCGTGCAATCGTCTGTACGATAGAGATCTTAACTTTAATTTTACGATCTTTCTCTCTCTCTTTTTCGTCGATTGCGGTAATGTTCGCATTTTCCTCAAACATTTTAGTGGCAGCTACTGCTTGTTATTTATTAAATGCAACTTCTTATCAACGATATTTAATTAATCGAGTAATTAGAACAATATTTTGATATATCGTACAACTCGCACGCAAAAATAATATCATTCGCGCGTGCAAGGAATCCTCTTTAATTAATTCATGATCGCGTTTTTATTATGATTTCAACGGCTCGCGTCGCAAGTCTTATTACAAGCGACAAAACCTATAGCGTGAAACGACGCGCACGCAAGACGGCGCGACGATTAGAGACTTTCTCCCGTGTGTCACGGACACGCACGCACGCTGTGTATCCCGGCATCATGCTCGATGCTCCGTTAATTAAAAAATGAATTCGCAATTCGCGAAGGAAGTCGTTAAGATATTACAATACTCGGCGATAATGTACGCCCGATATGACGCGCAAACGCGTTGATCGTGAAGGAGAAAACTTCGCGTTGCGACATGTCGCGGTGCAAACATTGACGCACCATTGTCCTGCCTGTCATTCTTCTTAAATTTGAAGAACATATTTTTGTATCAACACGATGTATATACACGAAAAATCACGAAGGTCTGTCTATTTAATCGACCGCGTCGTTAATAACGCAATAATGAATCTGAATCACTTGGTGTCGAAACTGCGCGATGTTTTTCTTCACACACAGAATAATCCGATTCTATAATGTACCGTTATCAGATCTTAAAAAGAGATTAGTTGTTACTTTAAGTCATTCACGCGCGGCGACTTTTTATTGAAACGACTTTCGTAATCGATCCATGGGTGATTTGGGTGGCATTTTTTTTTTTTTTTTTTTTTTATTGGCATCTAGGTGAACCAATCGTAAACATGTTTCGTGGATGACGTCTTTGCGAAAGGTCTCGATCGGATGATATTTCGTTCGAAAATAATTACCACGCGGGTAATTACGGGATTTTGCTTAATATATCAGTTAGGGTAATTATATATATATACGTCAGAGAGATAAAGCGACTCGTATGTTATATACACATAGATATTTTCCGCGCAGTTATGACAAGGTTTCAATGCTCGTATTATTCAGTAAACAATTGATTGTTCAATGCGTCGGTCAGAGAACTGATTCGACGAAAACAGGCTCATTACATACGTATTCATTTTAATCCAAACTTTTATTTATTACGTTGAAATTCATTATTTACTCTCTCCGCTGTCTCGTAAAGCAAACATGATATCGAACAATTGTGATACGTAATGTGGTTTATGATGCGGCAACGTATCATATCTTGTGCAGCCCGTTTTCTAATTAATTGTTAAAAAATCTTTTTTTTTTAATTTGTTTTAAACATTTACCATTACGCTCTGCTTGCTCATATCATTAATTTAATTCTCCCGTTTTCGTAATATTGATAATATCTTTTTAATATGTAATTGTGAAACTTTTAAAATATCTTTTCGACAATCAAATCAAACGGACAGTGTTACCATAATAATACTAATATGTATTTAATGTGTAACATATGCTTTTCTTTCTCTCACTTTACTCAATCAAAGCAAAATACGAGAGAAAAAAGAGAGAGTTACATATCAATTTCTTGCCCAACAACTTCTTTAGCAATCTAATAAAATATTTTGTAACTTTTACAATAATAATTCTGTGAACCTATTCATAACATATCGCATTTGTAAGCGTAATATCTTACGTAATCACATCCTAGCTGCTGTTACTTCTCTCGAATTATAAGTGGTCAGTTTTTATATATTTTAATACACAAGGTGTTCCAAAACCATCGCACAAATATTTCATATAACGACTGAGTTTTTGAAACAATTCTAAGACAAGAGTTCTAATACAAAAATGACAAGTCTATAATAGATCTTAATTTGAGTTACGAGCGAAATTAAAGATCAATAATATGCCAACATTGCTCAAGTATGATTAAAGCAGATAAAAATAATTTGGTACACGAGGTTAGTGTTACGTTATTGAAAGTAATGTAAAACCGCGGACTTTCTTTGAGCAAATTGTTCTGCACACGAAGCGCATTTATTAATTTATCGCACATGTATATAATTACATCAGATATTGGATCATTAAGTATGAAACTTAACAAATATACTATATATTCTATTACAAATATATTTCTTTAAAATGTGTTAACTGTTAAAAAAAAACAAATGTCACTAATTGCAATAAAAGTTGTTGCAGTAAAGTAAAAGATCGTTCAATATTACCGCGACAGAGCATTTATTGGAAATAGTGACGTGTAGTTTGACAGCTATATTTTTTTTTTAAAGAATATGTGACGTAAGCAATTACGCATGTGCAATTTACATATAACTTCGAAAAAATCGAATTCTTCGAAAAAAACGTGACATAAAAATGTGTATTATTTATAGAGCACGACATAAAACATTTATGAGCACTAGTATCCATCGCAGTCTTCACGCGGAAGTATATCCTTCGAAGAAGCTAAAATCTCGAGACCGTCCACAGAAAGCTAAAAATCCCTTTCATCTCAGCAGGACGCAAATTATGTTTGTGTTTGAAGGGCGAGGGTGTCGGGCGGGAGTGGAAAGGGCGTAACTAGAAAACGGCTTGATAAACACCTTGAGCGAGAACATCTATCCATATATTCATGAGAGCCGCGGTCTGGCTGACTCCAAAGCCTTTCCCATTATTGCATAAGGTTACGCTTGCGGTCGGTGAAGCAGAAATGCAGACTGCGCGAAAATCCTGCCGCCAGACGACGACGACGACGTCTGCCTGCGCGCTGTCTGCGTCTTCGTGGCACGCGAGGATCCACCGGTGCACTTAGAGTACATTTACGCTACCGCAACCCTCCCCTCGCGGAAAAAAGTTCAAGTAACTCGAACCACTCGAAAAAAAACAAATTTTCAACGGAGACTGCGACGCTTCGGCTTTTCGCAAATTTAATTTTGCATTCGCGCGAACGCGAAACCGCGCGTCTCTCTCGAAAATATCGCGTTGATTAATTGCATTAATGACGCCGAGGTTTCTAATGAACTTCAGCATGGAAAAGGTACACTGGATGCAGACATTTAAGTTGACATTAGACACAGGTGCTCACGTGCAAAGGATTATGCATAATTTGCATATGGTTCGCATGAGCTCGGCTCGCGCGTACACGAGATCAAAAGCGGTTTTCGTGGTCCTGACACAAAAAAGTCTTCTAAGCGACGTTAGTGACGCGATATGATGTTAAAATTTACATAATTGCGTCCGCACGAAGTAGATATCGGGGGGATCGGTAGAAAGTGAGCGATCGCCACCTTCAATTCGAGCATATATCGTGCATGTTATATCCGGCAGTAAACATAATCGGCCAGCTTATACTTTGTGAAGTTCCGTGTACGTAATATTACCTACGGAGTCACTACAATCGGTCGAACGGGAAAGAAAATAAAAAAAAAAAAAAAAACGGGGGGTCTCACAAGTTTTCACCGCGCGGCGATAGATTTAATCTGATATTCTCCTATAGCTAGTGCGCTTAACAGCTTCCTGATATTATTCTTACTGCAGGAAGACTTTCGAGCTAATAACATCGCAATTAAAATCGCGCGCGCGCGTACACGTAATTTAGAGCGTAATAACAATGCGCGCGGAGAGGTACTTATGACACAATAAGTACACAAAAGAAGTTTAGCTTGGGAAAAAAAACCAACACGTTACGCACTAAGTGTATCGCGACTTCTGGACGAGCAAGAAATCGCGTCTTGCGCAAAAAAGTATTTTTGCGTTCTTTCACAACGGAATCGAATTTAAATCAAGCTTCTCTGCTACTGTTAATGTATTGAACACATATATTGTACAATGTGTTAAACTGCATTAATAATATATTATGTAATATATAACGCATGTGATGATATTAATATATTACTAATGACTTGAATAAACAGCAATAAATTTATAACATATGTATTGCGCAATACACGCCTGAATAAGTTACGTAACTTTGACCTTCTTTAACGAATAATTTATTGACTCACAATGAACTGTTAAATGATAATTGTCGATCGCGTTGTGTACGCGCGTTCGTTGTGTTGCCACGACGCGCGATGAAAACACGAGGCGCGGGTAGCGGGTTTAGAGCAGGAATAAACCGCAGAAAATTAGCCATCTCGGCATCAGCGCGTGTCATTAGTTTCAAATTCAATGAATGAGACTGTGCGGCTTCAGCAATTAATGGATTGTCGTCACGCATGTTCGCGCAATTGCCGATTAGTCAAGAGCGACGTTCCAGCTAATTAATGCTGACCACTACGCTATCTCTCTGGTATCGATTTTTTGTTATCGCACACAACGGCGATAAATACCGTTTCAAGAATGATTTCAAGTATACGGACTCTGTTACGCGACTGCGCTAAGAAAAACAATTCGCAATGGATCACGATCAAGGTTTCAAATAACGAACTCACTGAGCTCGAAAGAAAGCCGACGCTTTCGACACGTCGTTCGTTTCGTATCGTCGTCGTCAATTGTCGGTTTTCAGGATCGTGTCGGGGAAACAGCAGCAGCAGAAACAACAAGCGCGAGCAGATTGTGGTCTCCAGCGAATCACTATAAATTCATCGAAAACAATTTAATCCGCGGCTATAGGTCAAGTGGAAACTATTCGCGTACATCGTCCTGTCCGATTTTCACCGCGGGTGGATCGACGGCCAATCGAGAGGGAGGGAAACGCGCTTCGGCCCTCTCGAAACATGCCTCCTCCCTATCCTATTCTGCTAGAAGTCGAATCAATATTTTCAGATTCAAATATGGAAATCCAAATTCAGATGTATGGAAATTTATTCGTGCCGATAACCCTGATAAGCCATGGATACGCGAGTATTCTAATATCCTTCGAACCAGCCGAGATCGTGGCGCAAAGTCATTCCGAGATTAACTGTACCCGCGGGGGCTACGTGTGATAAACCAAAAATCGCGCCACCTCCGTTACATATATACCATTTCTATATCGCGCGAAAACCGGGTTTTCACGTAAAACCATTTCCGGCGCGCGAGAATTTCATCCGGTCGCGTTAACGAGTTCCAACAACTTCCCATTAAAAGCGGGGGCGGCGACGGCGTCTCTTCAAATCATTCTTTTTAATTTCACGGCCGACGGTAACTATCTTCTTCTTCTTCGACGACAAATGTCGCGATGCACACGAAACTCAAGGAAAGAGATAACACGCCGGTTGAGCACGCCACGAGCATGGAAATGAGGCGAGTATATTAAATTCGAAGAAGTTGGAACTCTGAATGCGAATATTCCAGAGAGAGAGAGAGAGAGAAACACAAAGAGCGTTCATACGTTTGGACGATGTAGAAGGAGAAAAAAAGAAGCGCTCTTGTGTCGTCGTGAAATTCCAATTCTTTGCCTCCTCGGGTTAATTAAGCTCTAAATATTGATGAAGTCCTCGGAAACTACAGAAGTGTATAGAGAAAGACGTACTGCCAGCCAAAATTACATTAATAAAACATCGATATGTAGAATCGTATTATCGCTAATCGTATTATTCACCGAGTTGTTCTCCGCACTATCGATTATTTTACACTAATTTTACATTTAAACAAAAGTATTCTCGAGACTACATGTAAGACAATTACTCGGCTATTTTCCTCTCTTGATTAGAAAAATGCATTTCTATCCGGACTCGAACAAACTCGAAAACACGACGAGATGTTCCTGACAAAAAAAAATAAAAAAAATAAAAAAACGAAAACGAAGAGAAAACAGACGTGAACACAAAGGCAGACGCGGAGAAAAGCGTCGCCCACGAACGGCGTTGTCTTCCTTTCCTTCTGTTGACTTCCTACCCGCCGACAATTTCATCGGCACGCTCGAGTTGCCCAGCGGACAGACCGTTGCGTCTCCTATAAAAGCGAGGGTAGACCATGGCGGTACCAGTGTGCTCACTGCCGACCAACATGAACAGCACCGACAAGCTGAAAGTGAGTAGCTCCCGTAAGATAGCCGCTCGAAACACCGCTTGTAGAACCAACGAGCCGCATTCGTGCGACGCGTTGCAGGCGCATTCTGTCATTTTCAACCTACAACTTGCTTTCTTCTAGTACATACGTGTAATAATCAGTAATCTTCAAGATGAATTTGCAGATTTTATCGAAATCATTGGATGTTCGTCGTTTTAGAAAACATTATTAAAATTATTTTTTTTGCAAAATTTTAGAGAGAAACTAGTTTAAAATTTTTTAAATATAATTTTGCTTTACTGTTTTAAATTTGTTGATACTAATTTTTTAACTATATTACTTGAATAATACCAAATTGTTTTTGTTCAATTAATATTAAAAGAACTTGAAATCAATGATATCAGTCATTATACAAACCATAGCAGCAGTTCTCGTTTAAACCGTCGTAACAGTCGATGCAACATAGTCTATGCCAAGTCTCTCATCAAGTTCCGTAAACTAGCATTAGTGTTACGTAAACTAATATTGGTATAGCGTAAAAAATTACCGATGTGCAATGCGATTCCTAACGAAGTTTAGTTTACGCGCTCTATATCCGTGAAATTTCAGATTTCACGCCTACCGCATAATTACGTAAGTTCGGACAGGCATTGATTTCCTTTCTTCCGGCAGGTGATACTTCTCTGCGGCCTGGTATTATCGGTCGTAGCTGAGGATAAGAAAGAATCCAAATCCAGCGCCCAGCCCAAGGATGAGAAATCAAAACGCGGATTGGAGTTGAGTTTGGGCGATCACGGCGGCTTCGGAGGCGGTTTAGGCGGTCATGACTTCGGTGGCGGTCTGGGTGGCGGCTTGGGTGGCGGCCTGGGTGGTCATGGCGAGATCATCTCCACCGATCACATCAAAGCGGTGACGGTCACGAAGCACGTGCCGGTGCCGCACCCGTACCCGGTTGAGGTCACGAAACACGTGCCCTACCCGGTGAAGGTGCCGGTCAAAGTACCAGTCGACCGTCCGTACCCGGTTCACGTACCGCAGCCTTATCCGGTCGAGGTCACGAAGCACGTGCCCTACACGGTCGAGAAGCCGGTGCCTTATCCGGTGAAAGTACCGATAAAGGTGCCCGTCAAAGTGCCCTACCCAGTCAAGGTACCGGTCAAGGTCCCGGTTGAGGTGTCGAAGCCGGTGCCCTATCCCGTTAAGGTGCCCGTAGTCGTCAAGGAGCCCTATCCCGTAATCGTTAAGGGTCATCACGACGAGGGCGGTTTCGGCGGCGGTTTCGGCGGCGGTTTCGAGGGCGGACTTGGCGGTCACGACTTCGGCGGTCACGATTTCGGTGGATATCATTAGAGTATTAAGACAAAGTTACCACAAGAAAGAACGAAGACATTTCTTCTACTTTCGGTAAACGGCTCGCTGCGCGAGATTAGAATAGGAGCTCCGATTCAAGAGATCGATCGTCGAGGGGTCGAGACACAAACCGGCGGAACGACCAGATTGCTACGCGACGTTAGGAATCAATGCGACGCATCGATATTGTATTTTCAATGTGATCCCATCATCGAATTGTACTATACACTTTGTAAATGTAAACACAAATAAAGTATTTTTTTATACTAACGTAACGACCGCTTACGAAACGCTCGAGTGTTGTCGGGAGAGGATTTAGAGGAGGCTTAGCAATGGAGAGACGTATTGAACCCGACGCGTTATGCGATTATGAGGAATTGCGAAGGGAAACTTTCACTCGTCGATATTACGCGAGTTGCGCCAAGAGAGGTACACCTGTTTCACCGTAAGACGTATGTATATATGTGCCACTAGAAAAACAAGCGCTACTTCTAGGGATCGTTAAAGTAAACGGGCGCTGCGTCGGGACGACGAGCGGGAAGGGATAAAACGCAAGACGTAAAATGTCAGAGTGTGCGAAAATCGCGGTGAATATCCGCGAACATATCCTCTCTCTCTCTCTCTTTAGACACGAGAGATTAATCTCCCGGCACTTTCGACACACACATCACGCGCTGCCGCGCGCGACGTATGCGCGCCTTGCGTCACAAAGATATTCGGCGAACCACTAAGTCTCGCCAATTGCGTCGTTTGATTTTTTCCAGGACCGCACCGATCGTTCGACGATCTTTTCCTGAGACGCGGTGAGAAGTGCGCGAAAACAAAAAATCGGAAGGAGCTGTTGCCAAACCAACGCGCGATTGCGAAAACCCTGTTTACGCATTTGCGTTTGCGACATCCGTCCGATACTATCGGTATTTCACGAACAGAAAGGTGTCTCGAATAGTTGTTTTGCATGAAAGTTTGGCCTATAATATATGCGTAGCATGTTCCGAAATATATATCATTTTTTTTTAGATTGTATCGCGCAGAAAATTCCTCTAATGTAAACTAATGTGAAAAAAAACATAAGTTTTAAATAAATGCTTTCAACATTTACATATTTTATTTATGAATTATAAAATAAATACTAAAAATTATAAGATAAAATTAAAAAATGTTTAGAAATTTTGCCTAAATTATATATAAATGACAGTAAATTATCTAAGTAAATTACATCTAAATGACAGTAAATTGCCCTAAGTATAGCTCTGTCTCGGTTTACAGTTTTTAATTTAACGATCCGATCGTTAAACAAATGTGCGGTTCTGTATGTAATGTAACGTAAGATGTAACAGAATTCCGAACGCACGGCAGGCAATTAACACGGACTTCCTCACATTCTCTTCCCGTTTGTTTCACGTAAAAGGTCCCGCACGCACGCGAGAATAATGTCGCTCCGCTCGCTTTCGTTTCCGAGGTGCGTTTTTTTTTTTTTTTTTGTGCGTGCGAAATCAGACTTTCCCGTATCGCCGCGATTATATAGCAGACACATCACAGCGGCCATCCTTACAGATAGATAACCACGAAGACAAACTTAATTGCTTTCCACGGTTATAAACGCTTGTGTATCCTCCGGTCGCGCAGGTCCGTTCGGCTACATGCATCTTAGCTGCCATTATACACGATCCATTCTGCGGCACGACGCATTTGTCCCGACGATAGAGGATGTCTCATTAATACGGCGGTCGTGACGAAAACCGAAGCGGCCCGAGAGACGCAAGCTAGACACGAGAAACATACCTCCGGCGACATCGTCGTTGTCGTTACTGCTCGTTCTCTCCTTTTACCCACTTCCAACGTCATTTCCGATAACATATGCCACACCCTAAGTTCATTTCCGCGTGTCGAGTTTGCTTCCGTAGCGAATGTTAAAAATTGAAAGCGACCGGCGTGGGTGTATACGAACGATCTTTAAAATCCAAGAAAGTTTAAACACGTCAGGCGAGATTGCAGAGAGATCGCGGATGATGGCTCTCGTTACGTATACACACATGTATGCGTCGAGAAAATGCAGACGCGGTTCGGCAAGATCGTGGCAGCGCATGTCTTTGTTTAGATGTGTCGCAATGTGAGACTTTCGTTATGAGTAGTACGTTATTAGCACCGTGACGATCGCGAAAATCGATTCGTCACGGGACGGCAACGTTCATGGTAACGTGTGATCGATTGAAAGAACGTGGAAAGCGACAAACACGGGACGACAGTGTCGGATAAAGTCTCTATTAAATTTATCTCCTTGCAGAATGAATGTGTGCGGCGCGTTGCACGTCGATCGAAGATGCGCGAGGTCGATGAGCGCATCCCGCTGCGTTATCTAACACGCTGCGTGCCGGGTAATCACAGTTAATGGTCTATAGGAAAGTCTGCGCGTAAAAGGAAAGAGAAAAAGAAAGAGAGAGAAAGAAAGAGATTTCTTCGATCAGACACAGCGCGAGGCGCATGTGCGTACGAGAATAAACAGAGAGATGCGCATATTACGTTTATTAACATTTGGGATAATCGACGCTGGTTATACAACAGGCATATGTAAATGCGCAGTGATTGTGCCGTTTAGCTGTGACGCAATTCTCTTCGGACAGAGGACCATTCAAGAAAAGCGCGCGATTGCTCTTTTGGTGTGTTTGTACCGTAGATTGTAAAGGCTGTAATAATAACAATAATAATAATAATAAACAGAGTATTTTCCGTGTGCGTAGATAAGTGTGCCGATTAAACTGATTCGCCTCTTGTCTCTCTTCTCTTTAAGTAACTCTCGAAATTGTGAGAACTTCACTTCAAAGCGGCTCTTGTGTCGATTCTCCCAACACACGCATTATCTTTTAGCCGTATTCCTTTTAAATCCGATGCTCTCATGCGAAATGTCAATTAAAAACCACATGTCTATCTCTCATATCTGCTGACAATTACGCAAAACGTCTGCTCTTCACGTGATACGAAAAATCGACGGTTCGACATCAATGCATCGATCTCGAACGTTCATTATGTACTCAGACAAGACGCGTAATGAGATTTCAACGTCAAAGAAATTAATTCCGAGGTTAATTCCGAATTGTCGAAGGATACAAAGTTACGTCAAAACATTTTTCATCGCGATGAGCCCGACGTGTAGATACGCTACAGTGTTACGGTTTTACAATTTAATCGGCGCGGAATCGCGATTTTTTGCCGTGCTTTTGTGCGAGTTTCAGTCGTTGTTTTTTTTATTTTTTTACGGATTATACCGTTATTAACGAACGTTCGTTGCAACGGGAGAGCGTGCCGTTAATAAGATTCCGGGCGGCGATCTTATCGCGCCCAATTAGAGAAATCTCGAGGGCGGGGAAGCGACGCGGCTGGCTGAAAACGACGGTCGCGTTGCGCTCTATGCACTTTCGCGGCTGCTATGTTTCCTTTCACGAAAAATGCAGACGCGCCGACACATGCACAAGTGAGCGATCGCAATCTGGCGATAATATTTTACGCGTACAACAGTTCCGTTATCGAATTTCAAGATATTTACTTTATTTAAAGTGTTAAATAAAAAAAATGTTATATCATTGATCTAAAAAAGATAGCACGCCCGCGCGCGTACTATCGATATATCCACTTATTTTTTGTTTATCTAGTTTTTCACAAATCTGCAAATTACATAACGCTGTTCGATCATTTTCTTTGTGTGCACTGGAAAGAAGCGTCGAGAAAATCCTTTCTATCGCGTCACGCATGGCCTCCGTTGTTTGCACGGGGAAATGATCGCCGACATAACGTTAATATTGATACTGTCAACAGCGTGGTCGGTTTTTCTAGCATGTGTATGTATGTACCTTTAGCAAAGAAACTAGACTAAAACTTATAACCGCAAAAAGAATTATGAAATTTTGCTTGAAAAAGTGAACGACTAGCCTTCTGATTAAAATGTTTATAAAAAACTGTATTTTATATCTCCTACACGCGCTGCTGGTGATGTTTCGTAAAATTACGACGTAATAAAAGTGCCGATTTCTAATGTAAGTAATTAACATTGTGCGATAATATTAACCGCGAAGTGTCTTTCGTAATAAATTCGTGTATAATTAAACAATTGCATACGAAAATTAATGCCGTATTTCATTATAGAGATTCAATCACGTGTGTATGTATATTTTGTGTTTCATTTTCACAATTATTGTTACAAGTGATGTTGTATCTGAAATTTTATCTCGATTGCACAGCAAATCTCTTGGATTCGAATTTACACTATGAATATACAAATATTTATTTTCTCTTACCGTCATACGAAATGTATATGTTAAAATTACTAGTAAAATTACGCGATAAAAAATATGTTAAGTTTTTATCTCGCGGAGAATACGCAGTATTGGCTACTCTACAATAAACGCATTGAAAAAATTATAAATAGTACACACCGGTCTATTATTACGTGCAATTAGAAATAATTTATCATGGCTAAATTGCACATTAATTCTTGTACGTGTGAAATGGTAATAAATCCGAGGTTACCCGAGAGCGGCCAAGTAAATTGCTGCGCTATCGATCCGAAATACGAAGGGGTAATAACCCTAAAGAGTGAAAAGAGTGAACTACAATAAATTAGTATAATTGGACGGTTTCTAATTGGCTCACATTTCAAGGTAATCTATGGGAGTTTTTTTTTTACATAAATCGAAACTCTAGCAGTCAAAAACTGCCGAACTACAAGCTTCGAATCTTTCAATTTATTTGCAGAAAAAATTTCTTTATTGCGCTTTGTTAAAGAAAAAAATTGTATGGCAAAACGATTTTTACTGATAAAACGAACATGTCAGTAAACTTAGCAGAGTTTTCTTGCTACTTATAAATAGGCTTATCTTCTTGCCGCACCCGTCGATTTCTTTTTATCAAAATTAATGTTGTAACCACAAGCCTCACAGTTATAAGTAGCATTGACAGTCAGTTTGTAATGTGTTTTTAATGTGCTGAAAGCGGTCGCGATGTCTGGAAGTCGTCCCGCTCGTTCCACGTGGCTTTTCTTAACTACGGTGGTAACAATAATATATCGATCCACGGGAGAACCGACGTCGCTAACAGGTGAGTAATATCAGCGGGGGCACAAGTGGACCGGAATAATTCAACGAGACTGTTACGTATTTAATACCTCTTGCATAATAATGTCGGAAGGTAAATTCGCGGAATTCTTATAAAGAACGTCGTCGAGAAAACACAGTTAAATTCAAACCGCCTTCCTATTGTTCGGCGCGGTTGTAAATTCAACTTTCATCGAAAGTGGAAAAAAAACGTTCGGCAAACTGCATATTACACAGCGAGGAGCACGAGAGATCGTTACCATCAAAAGTTTGTTCAGAAGAACATGCCCGATAACGAAACAACACCCAATAGTTTTTGGAGTTATTCAATCTAAATATTAAAACTATAATTGTATTAAATCTAACTACTAAAATGTTAAATGCGTTAAAAAAAAATCTCAATGACTGCAATTTGGAACGAGAAAAAAAATTTTACGAAAGAATTTCTAAAATCTAAATCACGCGATACACGTCCAAGCAAGCGCATGATCAATTTCTTTTTGTTCTTTCTCGGTCCATTTGCATTTGCTGTTCAATGCGGAAAGACTTCTATGAAAGTTCTACCAAAGGTCTGGAGAGAATCTTCTCCAGTCGTGCGCGCACGTACACACGCGCGTAACGTTATCGATGTGCAGCGCACTTCTACCGAGCGCACTGTGTCTGTGTCGGTGCGGCGATTACGCATTACATTCGGCTGGTGGTGGTGCGCGCATTTCCACAGGATCGAGCTTATTATGCATCACTACCGGCGCGATTCGCAAAAGTCCGCATCGACTTTCGCGCGGTCTACTTCTACGTCTTGCCTATACCCTTGCCTATAACAAGCGCCTCACGTGAGCGCACGATTTTCTCGCCAGACTTTTTGTTTCTCGTCTCTGAGATATAAACGCGAAGGAAATTGCGCCGTCACGACTCGGTTTCCCGTAACGTTAGCCACTTCACCGTGTAATGTTGTACTTTGCGGAGGGGAAGAGAACCCGCGACGCGGGTTTAGAATTACATCGCGCGATGCGCGCGATGATATGCAGATTAATACGTTTTCCGCAACCTTTCCTTTGCGGTTGCAAAACAACGCGAGAAATCGCTTAGACTCGTTTAGATGGTTTAATTAAAAGGTGTCACTGTTCCCGTTTGTGTGCCTGACAGGAATTACACGTGAGAGTTAAGAAAAGAATTATACGATGGTTACATACGCGCGTACGAAGATGAGATAGCGAGGCACCCATGGCGACGAGCTCTTGTAACAACCACACAACAGAGACTTGAAAAGAAAAACAATTACATTATTGAAATTTTCTATGTACAAAATGACGCGCTATCTTGTTAATTCACTAGCAACAAAGATTGCGACAACTCATATATTATATTTGTATTTTATCTGTAATTTGATTTCGCGCGATCTTGCCTTTCACGTAATCATATAAATAAAATCTCGCGTAATTCGCGCGCACACAATGTGGCATTATGCAACGTGTTAAGCTTTCGTAAAACTGTGCTTCTTTGTATCATGGAAAAATGGAGAAACGTGAAATTGGAGATTCTAATCGTGATAAGACAAGAAACGTATTGCTCGTTAAGTAACGAACAAAAATCGCTTAATTCGAGACCCGAGGTACGGTAGTTGTACATATAAATTCCGTTAGAGCAATATTGCATTCGCGCTCGAGAATGAAGTTTCGCTGGAAGGCACAGCTGTTGGTTTTTGCGACATCGTGATAATTTTGTTTTGAATGCGGATAGACGTAAAAATCGCGTTTCCGTTCGATGTTTCACAACGTGTGACGGATATACGCGTGGCGAAGGTGATCACCATTTCTAATTATCTCACATCGCATACGCCAAAAAAAAAAATAATGAAAATTGCATATAGAACGTTATGTTAACACACATACCGGGATAATATTTTTGCGCGATCGCCCAAGGTTTATTTCGAAGTGACGTTGGTCAATATGGGCGGTTCCACACGGATAGCTGAAAAAATTACTGATATTAACGTTCCGAATATATACATGTTTGTATCTTAGTATGCAGTCAGCCGGATATTTTCACGGTCCAAATAACCGAAAACGAGCGTGTTGTCCACGATACCGAATTATTGATCAGGTACAACCCACACGTCGAACTTTTCTCATATCCTGACGCAAATTCAGTGATAATTCTCTTCAACGAGGCCGTCATAGAATTTACAGGTGCGTTACATTTATCAATTAATTTTAGATTACACTCTAAAGACACATAAATGCTAAATTTTTACTTGAAAAAAATTGATTCTTAATTTTAACGAGTAGGTTTTTTGCTTAATTAACGATATAAATTCAAGCTTTGAATGCAAAATAGGTAAAATTGAAAAAAGTTAATTTCGGTTGCATTCAATTATCTTAAGTTTCTGAGGGATGCAACATACATTAATCGGAGTTGCATGTAACTATTTTAATATCAACCGTTTTAACTTTCTCCCGTTTACCAATTTATTACTTCGCTTTTATTTATCTCGCAATAGCCAGGCTCGCAGTAATTATAAAGGATTACTTCTTCCAGGATATATGTCTCTCGAGTATCCAGTTCAATCAAACCTCTTATCCGAACGAGTTTCTTGGAATGCCAATGGTATCATTTTAGGAATCGGCACGCTCCAAGTAAGTTTAACGTCTCGTAATCATTTAAGTAACGTCTAGAAGAAAATCGAGAGCGACTATTTGCTTTGTAAGATAATTACAGTCCGCCCGTCCGATAATTGTTATCCACGGGCTTTCCGTCGTTGCAGGAACTAAGTAGCAAGGATTATGCGCCTCGAGAATATTTTTGCTTATTTTTGCCTACGAATATCGAAAGCAGGTATGGTATTCTTCGAGTTTCCGTTAAAAAAACATTAAGATATTTTAAACTGCAAATGTGGTTCCACTATTCCAGATCAATACGATTCGTAGATCAATATGTTCTATTTAGAGTCCTCGAGAACTTAGAAGCTTGTTCATAACATCTTCAGACGTCGAGTACTCGTTCTAGAAATGATAAAAAAAATTCTTTAAAATAAAGCGGGAACTTTGATCAGAACTAACATATTTATCTGTCAAATGTTTAGCGCTAATTTATCAAAATCCGTGGAAGTCAAGATCATTCACGATGCGCTGTTTTGTGCTGCAAAGCGTCTCTGTGAGAGAATAGGAACGACAAAACTTAAAAACGTCAATATATATAATGAATATGAACCTGATGTAATTGATAAATCTCGTAGTTTTCGTTCTTCCACATCGGATGATAAGGTAATTCTCATTAATTCGATTTCTTATTCATAATTAATTTAATTGTACACGTCACTTGCGTCCGCGTTAGAGTAAACTTGATTTTTGTTTAGATACAGATAAGCGTAAACGCGCTCGCGAATGTTATTTTAAAACAGATAATAAAGTACATTAAACAAAATGGTAAATCCGCAGTCAAAATTCCTAACGTAATAGAAACACACAGCATAGGATTTGGAATGAAGTACCATTTGAAAGCAATTAATGGGACTTTTGAGTAAGTATTAATCATTAAAAAAATAAAATTATTTTTTGTATAATAATAAAAACTTCTTTCAACAAGATCTCTATTTTTTCAAGGGATTTTTCGACTCTAAAAAGAACGGACGATGCGATTATATCTATCATCGAGAAAACACATATTATAGTACAAGTTGGTTTTGGAATTTCTTTAGCTAGATTCAACTATGATTATTACAAGGTAAATATATACACTGTGACGAGATACACATATTTATATGCGTTATTAAAAAATAATAGTAAATACATAAGCTATATAAACTTATCATTAAAAGTATTTAAATATTATATTTTACATATTATATATTACATTTTTTATAAATTATACTTAAATATATCTTATCTGAATTTATACATATTTATTCTAAAATATATAGCTTGATATTGGCCTAATATCGATTAATGGCAAGCTGAGAGGAACCATTGATGGATTAGCGATAACAATAAGATTCGTTATCGACTACTACGATACATGCAATATTAATATAGACTCTATCAAAGTAACAGAATTTGGAAATCTTAATCTGAAAATGACCGGCTTGGGCTTGCTTAATAGACTAACATCTATAGTGTTGACTTGGTTGACGAAAGTATGGCGAAACAAAATTGTTGAAGGTATCGAATTTAACGTCAAAGATATCATCAAGCAACAAGTAAACAAATTATGCGAAGATCACGACGAAAATCAAACAAGGATTACGAGATATATACTCTCGATTTTGTAAACATAATAAATTTCTCTACTATATAATAATATATGTAATTATTAATTTATACATGAATTTAGAATAAAAATCCGCACATCTGTCTATTGTGTAACTAATATAAAATTTGATTTATGTTGTCTGAACGTGTTGTCTGTACACTTACTTTTTTATTTTCAAATATCACATTTTACAGATCATATAGAATAGTATACATGGGCTACGTTCGGAGAACGCGCTATTTGCGCTATTGCTCATTCTATCTTTATTAATCATTAAATATAAAATAAAGATAGACGCAGCCTTGATGTAAAAATGTCTGATAATCTCTTTTTTATTTCTCTAAATCTAGTATATAACATAATTGAATAAAATTTACCTATATTCAAAACTGATCGGGTTGTGATCAGATATTTATTTCAGTTTTTGTACAAGTATTTTCTTCTGTCACTTCAACAGCAACAGTCGTTTCGGAAGTAGGTACTCTTTGTGCATCGTAATCTACACATTCCTGACTGGAAGAAGTATTTTCATCTTGTACTGAGCTTTCCTTCGCGGTAATGTTGGTAACGACAATACTACTGGTTATGTCAGAAAGATTAACAGTTGCAGGATTATCTTGCACCGTATTATCATTACTGGCGTTAACAGTTGTGTTCATTGCACGCTTTAAGGCTAAATATTCCTCCACAGATCCCGTCGGAGCTTTTTCGAATGTAACATCAGTTGTTGACGACTGCGAAGATGGTGAACTTAAACTTGGCGATTTACTTAGTTTCGATAACCTTTGCCGTTCTCTTAAACGTTTTCGTATTTCCGACTGTATCTTCGATTCTTTTATTACGTTTTGAACGTCATCAGTTTGATAATATCGTGATACCCAAGTTTCTGCCGTACTGTTCGTTTGTGCTTCACTAACTTGAGATGTAGATTGCTTATGTGCTTCGGAAGGCGTAGTACTTCTTTCTGGACTCTTATCTTCCTCGCAGTTTCCTATTTCCACATCGCAGTAATCATCCAATTCAATTATCTCGTCTAAATCTGTCGACTTCTCTTCTTCAATTTTATTTTTCTTGATTATTTTTTCTTCTGTCGTAATTTCTCCTTCTTCGATAATCGTGTTTTCTTCGGAGACGTTTATTTGCTGTTCAACATTCGTATCATCTGCTTTACTCGATCGTTCTGTGTTTTCAGTAGTACTAATTTGCTTTGATTTCGACGAGTGTCTGCTAGTAGATGTAGGCTGTAATTTTGTATGCGATTTTTTCTTCGATTTCTTACGTTTTTCCGCAACGTTTTCTGAAGAGATCGATATCGATAACGTATTGTTTTTTATATCTATACTTCTCTCAGGCATCAATGTGTTTGCTTCGCTCTTAATATTTAAGTCAGTTTTAGCGATACTGTTTTCCTTCGAGTGATGTAAGTTAGTCTTGCTGGAATTTTTTGTATTATCATTAGAATCTTCCGCAGATTTTCCGGCCTCTGTTGTGCATTTTTCTGCATTTTGATTTTCTTGTGCTTTTTTGCAAGTTTCGTTGTCACTATCACTGGACAACTCCACAATTGGGGTTGGTTGAACTACTAAAACAACATCTTCGTCTTCGCCTAATCTTTGTTGTTCACTGATAATTCTTTCTAACTGTTTTCGACAATTTTCTTTTGCCTTGGCATCATCTTGAGCTGTTTTAATTTTATTTTCTAATGTTTCATTGTTAGTTTGCTCTGAATTAGCAGTTGGAATTATGTCTTCCTCTTTTCGTATTAGAGCTCTTATTGCACGAGCTCTCATTTCAAGCTCCAATAAATCCAATAAACTATCTCCCTCTTTTTCTTTATTTTTGTCATTTTCCTTTTGAATATTGACATCTTTAGTGCTATTGTCACTTTTAATTATAGTTTTTAATTTTACATTAGTTTTGTCTTCATTTTTCTTATTACTTCTTGCCTTTCCTTTGAGCTTTGTTTTATCTTTTTTCTTTCCCTTGTTATCAATTCCTTTTTTAGACATATCATCATCTGTCCATTCTTCTGTGTCAGAGATAATTTCTAAAGAAGGTCCTATTAAAAAGAGAAAATAAAATCATTTTGCAATATTTAGCTCATGTTAAAATATTCAATATTTGAATACCTGAATCTTCTGATTCACTTGTGTCTGAAGACTCCAACATTGGTTTTCCATTTAATATAGATACTATCCGAGCTTTAGACATACCACTCAATTCACTCACACACCACTCCTCTAGTTCAGTAAAGTCCATGTGCTACACAAGCAATAAATAACAGTTATTCATACTTCAAATATATATATTTTTATATAAATTATCTTAAATATATTATAATTTACCTTCAAAACTTGAGGTAGCATCATGCGTATCTTTTCTGGTTTGACAGATTTAAAAAGTTGACAAGCTAATTCCTTACGATTGGACAAATACTCCTTAATTGGTTTCAAATCCCTTGCATCAATCTCTTCATCTGAGGATGAAGACGAATAAGAAGAAAAACTACTGTGTGCCTAAATACAGAATTATTTTCAAGATAAGATAAAATTGTATTATAAAGTATACAATAAAATTCTTGTATAATTCAAAGTAAAATGTTATATTAACATTCACCTCACTTCTACATGTGCTGTTTTTAGTTGCAGGCATCTTTGTACAAGTTTTTTTCTTTCAATTTGTATCTTCAACTTCCTGCACGATTAGAAATTTTATAGATATTTTACACTGCTTTTTTAACTCTATGTTGAGTGTTGAGTTTTGTACACAAATGTAGCGTTAAAAAAAACATATATGTAATCTTTAACGCGTTTGTCAACCTTAGGAAATCTTTTAAGCACAAAAAACATTGTTTTTTCTATGACTTATTATTAACTTATCTATCAACCATCGCAATTTTTGAGAGCACAGTTCCTTTTCCAAAATTGACGTATTGTATACTCTTAAAAACATTGAGATGCATTTCAAGGTTGGGAAATCTATCATATGATCTTTGCAATTGTGGCTCAGTAGATCTTTTGTGCATTCCCGTTCACGAACGCCACAATATGTGCGTTTCGTAAATGCGAACTACCATGTTCACGAACTGATCCAGTGGATAAAAGCGCACAACTTGTTTTGATTCCATTTTGTACTATGTAGACAGTGAATGTATACTTTATTATGCATATGTATTAATGTAAATAAATAGACAAGTGTAAATAAATAGACAATTATCATTCTAATAATGTTTTTAGAAAAACGTCATTTAAATGGAAATAGATGTAAAAGAGTCAAATTTACATGATTTAAAACGTTTTCAGTATATACATGAGGTATGATGAGAAACCAAATCTAAAAACACCTGAAGAGAATTAAAAAGTAAGTGGAATAATGTTTATTTATATCCAAGCATATAAATAAGTGTTTATACAAACTAAATGTATTAATCAAGCAACTAAATCTATTAAAAGGAAAAGTGACTGTATTCGGTTAGGTTTACCTGTTTATTAAAACTGACAACATATAAACTTATAAATATCAACAATTGTGTTTTAGTGAAGAGATAATGAAAACAGAGTGAGAAATTATATAAATTCTAAAATTTTTAAAACAGCAAAAAGCGAATGAAAACAATACCAATATAATGCAATAAATTAAAAAAATTAATGTGCAAAATGCAAGCAGAAGTAAATAAAGTATTGAAAAAAGCATTGCAACAAGCTAAGGAATATGACAGGATTGGAAATATCGGTAAAGCTTATGCATGTTATATTGCTGTAGCAGAATTATGTCCTGCAAGAAGATTAGAAATTGAAGAACAATTTACAAATGTACTATGTAAGAGATACAATATATAGTCAATATAATATTCTCATTATTGTATAACAATACTAACAATAACAATTTTTAGGTGAATGGGGTATACAATTGGCAGAAAGAAACAGATTTGCAGCTGTCATACAGTGTTATAAACATTCCTTGGACATTTATCCAAACAATCCTCGCATTTTAAATAATTTTGCTGCTCATTTATTGAGGTATATAATTTTTATGTTATATATTTAATATCACTAATTAATGTTTTTAACTATCATGATAATTGTTGTATTTTTTAATATAAAGATTCAAAAAGGTGTTGCATATACTTTACAGAAATAGTGATCCGTTAAAAGCAATAGAATATTTGAAAAGAGCTCTAAAAGTCAATTCCAACTTTTTACCAGCAGAACGAAATTTGCAAAATGCATACAGTATGGCAGTGGACAGATGGCATTTTACAATGCTCAATGATAAGAAGAGAAATAGTGCTTTTGAGCATGCCATACACAGAAGAATTAATCAAGGATACAATACTGTATTAGATGTGGGAACAGGAACAGGTCTCTTGAGTCTCTATGCAAAAGATGCAGGTGCTAAAACAGTTTATGCATGCGAATGCTCAGAAGTAATGACACAAATTGCAAAGGAAGTGTTTGAATCTAATAATGCTAGCAATATAAAATTAATACCAAAATCGTCATTTAAGCTTGAAATACCTACAGATATTTCAGAAAGGTTTGTATGATTATAAAGTAGCACCATATGTGTATTGTATATTTATAATTAAAAAAATGCACTTTTAGAGTAAAATTGATAGTGACCGAAACTTTTGATGCTGGATTATTTGGTGAGCTTGTAATTCCATCTATGATTAAAATGCATATGAGTATCCTAGATTCCGATGGTATGATAATACCTATGAGCGCAACAGTGTATGTAGCAGCTATTGAATGTGAATATATTAGACACAAATCATCAATGATTTTTGACAAAGTGTCGGATAACTGTCCTTTAAGTTTTGGCAATATATGTGTATTATCGGACGATGAATATTACGATACAGAAAATCTGGCAAAAGTTCAAATTAATTACATTACAGAGCCAAAAGTGCTCTTCAACATAAATTTTAATAATTTATTAGAATTGCAAGACTTCTATTGCAAGGATGGAATAAAACAGATGTTGGAAGCAAAATGCAGATACACTGGTATGATAGACGGTCTGGTTGCTTGGTTTGAATTACATTTAGACGAGAAGATTACGCTAAATTCTTCGGATGGAGAATCCTGTTGGCAACTCGCAGTTTTCCCGACGATACCTATCACATGTTCTGAAAACGATTTCTTAACGATAAAGGCGGAAATGTCTAACAGCAGACTAAAATGTTCTTACAACAGAAAAAACAATCCGGTTGATTGTGAATTATATAAAGTATATCGTCTGCCAAAGGAAATCATTGTCTTTCTGAATGACTTCAATTACATCAAATTGCTCATCGAAATAAGTAGACACCAAGCAAATAGAAAAATTCAATATATTTTGGATACCTCGCCTTTTCCAATTTACGGACTAACACTTTTAAAGGAATGTAAAGATAGTGAAATTTTGTACTATAAAACTGATGATTCAAGGCTCAAGTCTCTCGTTGAACAAATAGCTCGAAATAACGGACTTGAAAACAAAGTATATGCGATATCAAGCTATGACGAGATTCAAGTTTTTCTAGATTCTATATTTATTCATAATTTTGATATGAAAGGTGAACTGAAAGACGGTCACGATTGCTGTTACGAAATTTTCAAGTATTTATATACTGTATATAATATATTTATTGTATATTACGCTTATACTGTGACAATCTTTATACGTTAAAAATTTGCTATCACTATTTTCAGGCACTTACTTAACCCAAACGGCATATTACTGCCAGAAAAAGTTTTTCTTATTGGACAATTAGTGTATTCTGAGGACTTACCTAATATGGTTTGTGTGCAAGATGCAAATCTTCAAAAATCATCTTGTTTTGTTTATACTGACACGGTACAGTAGATTTCAATACAATGTTAAATATATATAATAACGAGAATCAAGTATCGTGCGAGAAGAAAAGCGATTTCTTTCATGCCACGATACGATTTAATTCTTGTCATTTGTACATATATTTTATGTAAATAATTTAATATAAAGAGATATATAAAAAGATTTTATTAAAAATTAAGGCCTCTTGATATTTCCGCCGCTATCTTAAATTGATATGTTAGAAGCAAGAAAAATACACCAAAAGTTTCGTGCCTTTTGTGTGAAAAGTAATTTTACATATATATATATTCTAAATGCAAAAAATGTAAGCAACGCATAAGACTTCGTGTTTTCTAATTCTTAGCTTAGTCCTCATAACAATTAACATCACTGTGATTGTCAAATTGAACTTGATGCTCAAGTATTGAGAAACCTTAAAAATATTTAAAAAAAAAGAATGTTTATATATTTTAATAAGAGAAAAATTTTTTCCAGAGTTCGGAAAGCGAAGACGATCTACTACATGTACCACGTAATATACCTGATGAAATAAATCAAAGTACAAATTACAGAATTGCAGAATATATTAATAAATATAAAGTAAGTTGGCAAAGGATTCTTTTACTTCAGATTAAATCACATTGATTTGCATAAAATTGTTATTTCTGTGGTGTTGCAGATCGATCAAGTGTTTGATTTGAATTTGAGTTTGTATTCGTGTGAAATATTATCCGAGGCACGAAAGCTGATAGAAATAAATGAGATGGAAACTACCGAAGCACTTGTAAACTTTGGAAAAATAGATAGCACAAACGTGAAAGCTTTACCAAATGCTTTGATATGTTGGTACAAAATTCAACTTGATTCGGATCATACACATGACACGAAGAAAAATAACTCCTTCATGAATCATACCGCAGTCGTTTTTGAAGATGAATTAAAAAACATTATTTTGAGAGACAAAGAAGTAAAGGTTAAAATCTATCAAATGAAAGGTTTAGTGAAAATTTCATTACTAAATTTGTAAAAGTTTACAGGAAGAATATTAAACTATATTTTATATAATTTTATACAATTTCTTGTGTGTGTGTGTGTGTGTGTTTTGTGCATGTGTGTGTAAAGTACAACTTCGACAAAAATACAATTTATTATATATAACTATTTTTGTACAAAATAATTTATAATGCACCTTTTCATACATATTACAATTTCAATTTGTATAATAATATGTATATTCACATATTATTAAAAAGTTTATACATAACTAATATATAATAACAATAATAACAATATTAATAACAATTTTTTCCATACCTTTTCCTTATTATTTTCTTATAATTTTGATTTGTCTTTATTATTTAATATTTCACATACATATGGAGCAATTATTTCAGGATTATTATTGTGAACATCATGATTCCCCTCTATTCCAATCTTCTTAACCGGTGCGTGAATATGGTTCATTACGCGGTGAACTGAAGCACCTATCATATTCAAAACACCGTGAGATGGAAGAAAAATATATAATGGAGTTGAAATTCTGCGATTGATCTGGTTGTATTCGTCTATATTCGTATACATGAAAGGATGACTTCTTATTCTTATATCTCTATTAAGTATGTACTTTCCATTTACTTCTGTAGCTGCACGTTCAAATAACGCATCTGCAGCTTCTGAATTTAAGCTGCCGAATCTCTTATTCTTATAAGCATATAAAATTTCTTCTTTAGTGTAAGATGGTGGCTTTACATTGTTATTGGCTTTTAACATATACGCATATTGTTGTTCGAAGTAATTTATAAAGATATCTTTCTCAGGTATTCGACTGGGTATATAAAGAAACCCATCAAAACAAATTATTTTTTTAAGTCTGTGAGGTTCAAAAACGCTGAAAATTAAACCTATTTGCGCTCCCATACTGTGTCCCATATAAATACAGGTTTGCCACTGTAGCGCCTTAAGAATAAAATGCAATGTGTTTGCATAATCCATAATACTTAGTGTCATCCAGGATGGTAAGTGTGATGACCATCCATGGCCAGGTAAATCTATGCACACATAATAAAAGGATTCCATTGGTAAATAGTTCATTAATCTAGTGAATGTTCCCGCATTATCCTCACGACCATGCACCATTAAGACTGGTTCTCCAGCGCGAGAACCATATGTTCTGGCAGCAACATGACCCCAAGGTACAATAAGTTTTATCTCCTCAAATTGTGCTTTAACTTTTGCCATTCTTGATATGTGTGTTTCCTTTATTTAATATATATTTTTTCACGTACACACATATATATAGAGTAGTTGTATTTTATTATTCTGAAATAAATAGCATTATAAAGAATTATTTTATATACATTTATAAATTCTGATTCTGATTATCGAGATTTGTCTAATGTTCGTAATAAATTTTGTCATCTAAATCACAGATTAAAATACAAAATTTGTTACTTTCAAGACTTAACAGAATTGTAGACAGAAAGGCACAAAAAAGCCGGTTCTCAATTCTGTGTTGAACTGTCTAACAGATCTGTTTATAAATTGTATACTTATCTTTCTTACAAAGTTTTGGTTTTGTTGCAATATTCTGTTCGAATTTGTAACCAATCTGTCTACTTTCTAATCGCGAACATGACCGGTGCATGAAGCTAAGAAAAGCTATGAAAAGTATTAGAGAGAGCATATGAGAACGCGAGAAAAGGCGTGATTGGAGACGAAGGTTCATATCATATAGACTTCGGTACATCTCAGTTTCGTGAGTGATAGCGAGTGACAATCGGAACAGTCCGGATGATAAGACTTCGTGATTACTACTGTACTACTCATTATAAGCAAATTGTTAACAAATTGTGCTAGATCGGCCTTTTTGGAGAAAGCCAGTCTAATCAATATGGTAGTTTTGAATCTGCACGATAACTTTATACAAGACATGTAGCAATATATGTGTGCAAGTTTTTGGATATCAAATATATAAAATTTCAAGGAAAAAATGCCGAATCTCTAAAAGTTAAAGTATTTAAACATCAGCGAAGTGTTCGTTATCCGATTTTCGATACAGAATTTTTCTTTTAAATGCTCGTGATAACATTATGATAATACACAAGTGTCTATGTAAATCAGCTTGCGGGCCGCTGGCCAATGTAACAATTCGCGATAGCAGGAGACAGTCGAAAGAAAACTATACTGTATATTTTTCTTAATCGCGCACGATATGATGCTTCCTATTATACATGCAAGATATCTGCTTAAGCCCTTTAATAGTTAAATTTGAACTTAACTAATCAAAATAAAAAAATCTATATAATCTCAAATTTATTGAAATTTGCTTTGATCAAATTTCAATCCAATCTCAATCTTAATCTGTGGTCTGATACGAGCTTTTAAAAAATTAAAGGTACGTGGAGCGATTGATAAGTATCCAAAACAATGCATCGTCACTTCCTACGTATAATTACATAAGTGTCACATACGGGATTTTCAGTTTATTGCCTAGTGTCATTTAGAAAGTCATGTTCTCATGGTCACCAAATATTTAAACAAAATATTTAAGTAAAGTAAAAATTTGAAACCGAAAGAATCCCTTAATTAGAGAAACGTATGAAGTTTGAAATCTTTAAACTGCTGTCTAAAATTTGCGTTTTGAAGTTACAGCATAGTCACAGTAGTATCATGTTTCATTATTGTTTGGCAAGCTTACACAAACACTACATGCGATAATAAGCCGGCGTTTAGCATTTGTTCTTCTGAAGAAAAAATTTGTCAACGATAACAGCGATGTGATACTACTGTCGCTAATAATTCGTCGTTTCATTTATCAGTCGCTTTCGTAACTTCGGAAAAAAGATCACATGACAGTGCGTCTTTTTCATGATCTTTCTACATTGGAACAAACGATGAGCAACGAAAAGCAGATCTTCTATTATATTTTGTTCGCATGCAATATCTTATTGTAAAAGTAAAAGGAACAAGACAGTAAATATCGGAACGAAATCATAAATTACAGTACCTTTTATATATTATGAGAGTCCGTGAGAAATATAAAAACAATCCTTTGTAAAATGTTCAGCTATCTAATTTAATGAAATGCTTTAGTAATATGAAAAAACCAAATGAATCCAATGTCTAGTTGCAGAAAATCAACTAACATCTGATGCACAAAATGCTGTTTATATGTACATTTTGTTCTTGCGATAAAAAAACAAAATACAACAGTTTCGATCAAAATTTATGTAAATATGTATGTAAATATGTATGTAAATATGTATGCAAATATGCGTGTAGATTTGCATATGATTGTCTCTTTTTATCTCTCACTATTTTCATAATTTATTATAATAAGCTACCGGCCTTGGCTATAACATGTATCATTTAAACTTGTTTTTCTTCTAAAAAAAACTTTTTTTCACAAAAATTTATAATAAGAAGAAAAGAGTTTTTTCACAAAAATTTATAATAAGAAGAAAAGAGTTTAAACAAAAAAGAAACAATAGCTAAAAATAGGAATTATTTCGAAAAAATGAAATTGATTTTGAAGTCTCTTATTACTTAAATATCAGAATTCAAGAATCTATAGAAAGAAGCTGATATGAGAGAACATATAGGAAACCAATATATTATCTCATTGTTAGACTCTGCACATACTGAGAACCACGACATGTAAAATTATCTATACGATACATAATTAAATTATGATTCTATAGTAAATTATGGTAAATTATGATTTTATGTATTATTAATGACTCTATGTATTCTTAGTTTCTCAATCGTCGATCAATTTATCAATTAACTACTTTGATATGTAAAGTAGTTAGATATATCATTATAATTGCTTCTGATCGAAATATAAAATGATAAAAATAATTTATGTAATTGTGTGTATAACTTTATATTAATGTGAAATATCGATCAAGCATACACGATAATACTTTGCGCTAATATATATACAAGTTTGCATTTGTTTGCATAAAAATATACTTTAAAATTAAAGATCAAATTAATAGGTATATGATAAAAAAATATGAGTGATAAGTATGCAACATAAATGTGCTATTAACACAATAAAAAGCTACACATTTTACATAACTTATTATTTATACTGATAACTAAATTTATCAAAGATAGATTTTGTCAGGTGTCTTGTGCGATAATAAAACTCTCTATAGCAGATCATATAATAATGTTCAGCAGAACAATTCTGAATTCTGAGTGTCGTCTTGTCAATACTCTACATTGATTTATTTGTTATAAAAATAAGAGCCAATCACGTATGATTGCTACAAAGCAGTTTGTGTTAACACAATTTGTTACAGGAATGTTTGACAGTATGTTTAAGATAAATGATATCTTTCTTAATGACAAAATCTGTTCTTGATACGCTTGTGGCTGAGTTATATTATTTTCTTACATTTAAAGATGTAAAATTTTGCTCACTTATAAATTACAAGATTTATATAGTAAAAAAACGGTTCTCGTTACTTACTTTTTTCCTATTATTATGTTTTGTTTTTCTTAAAAATAAAGCCACGTTACAAACCAGATAGAGCAACTATATGCAACTATGTGAAAGCGCAACTATATGTGACACATCACTTTTTAAAACTATTGTACGTCAAAAATTTTAGCAGAGAAATGTCAGAGAGGAGACTCTCTGATTATAACGAGAGGAGTCGCACTAGCAATTTTTTACTAGCACCATCAGTGGTAACAATAGAAACTTTATATGATTTTCGACGACATTGAACTACATTACCGATCTATTTGCCAATCAATTGCAGAAAGCAGCTTGGAGCAGCCTATCTTGCTTGCGTGTGCACTGCGGTCGGCGCGTGCAATGGTACAAAATGGCTACCGGGAAACGTCAATACATTTTATATTAACAAGAGAGCTTGGTGCCTTTGTGTGAATTACCGAGGCGCAAAGTAACATTGCAATAGAAACGCATGCTGTTTAACTGACCAGTTCCAGATTTTCTCGTGATTTACGTGTATGTGAAAGTGCGTGTGTCGACGCGATGGCGGAATTTGTGCGCGGTGGACCCAGCGTGTCCAACAATGCCAAGGTACGTTGTCACGAGAAAAGCATTGTATTCGTTCTGTGCTTGTGTTGTCGGATGTATATTATTTCTAACTTAAAAACAACCTTGTCACAAGGAAGCACAACGTCGTCAATTGCGAACGATGCCTTGCGATCGTTATCGCGGACTTCCTGACATCTTATTTTAATATTTTCTCATTTATCAGCTCGCAATTTCTCTTTATTTACGTGTTCGTCCCGAACATCATTCAATGTCTTTCCTCATACTGACATTGTTTGTTTGCATTCTCAATTCCTCCATTGGCATGCACGCCACAATAATGAAAAATTTATACGTGCTTTTTATGTCGTCTTTTTACTTTGGATTTACATCATTACATTGTAATATCTATTGTGTTCTCTGATGATAATGGTTGATAATACATTAAAATCAATGAAATTAATGATTGTCTCTTACGTCTTATACTGATTATACTTTTAGATAGAACATAACAGCAAAGGAGGATCTCCTAGCACAGGAAGTGAAGATGGTGGTCAAAATGAATCATTAAATGCAGAGAATGAATTTGATCCTTTTTTAGAAAATATGCCAGATGACATACAAGATACAGAAGAACCTGATGGCACAAATGCTACTTTGCTAACAGCGCCACCAGAAAATCAGTGAGATTTGATATTAAAGTATATTGATATAGTTTAACTTTTTAAGAATACATGTAACACTTTTAAAATATAAGACATACAAGCTATATAAACATGATTAAAATCAAATCAAATATGCATATAATTGTAGAGTTAAGATTACTACAGAAAGCATTATCTTTTCTCAGGTGGTATCATGGTAGATTAGATAGATTTACAGCAGAAGAAAGACTGTGGGACGCCAGCAAAATGGGCAGTTATCTGGTTCGTGAAAGTGACAGAAAACCTGGGAGTTACGTTCTGTCTTATTTAGGAAGGACCGGAATAAATCATTTTCGAATTACTGCTGTCTGTGGAGATTATTACATTGGTAGGAATTGCAGTGAACTGAATGATAAATTCAAACTTAATGTTATATGTAAAACTTCTTTTGCATTTGTTTATTGTTTTATAGAAATCTCATTAAAAGAGGACATTTACTAATTTGAAATAATGTGTTGCAGGCGGTCGTCAGTTTAACAGTCTATCGGATTTGGTCGCGTATTATACTCATTGCTCAGATCTGCTAAAGAGAGAAAGACTTATACATCCAACACCACCTCCTGAACCAGTGAATGACAAAAAGCGAATTGTCGCGATCTTACCCTATACAAAAATGCCTGATACCGACGAACTGAGCTTTCAAAAAGGGGATATATTTTTCGTGCACAACGATATGGGCGACGGGTGGTTGTGGGTTACTGCTCACAGAACTGGCGAACAGGGTTTAATATTTCGCGAATTAGTAGAAGATTTGGATGACTCAATAGATCCCAACACAGTGTTTTCTTGGTTTCATCCCAATGTTACAAAGAGCGAAGCAGTGGATATGTTGGTGAAAGCAGGACCTGGAAGTTTCTTAGTAAGTACCTGACACATTATTTGAAACAATGTTCTTTATTTTCTTTGATTTTATTTACTTTTATAATCCTGTCACTTTTAACAGGTGAGACCGTCGGATAACAGTCCGGGAGATTATTCGCTTTTCTTCCACATAAATAACCAAATACAAAGATTCAGAATCGAAAAGAAAGGCGTGCGTTATCTCATGGGAGGTAGAACGTTCGAGTGTCTCGATGCTGTAATCAACAGGTATACACTTTTGGCTTTTTAATTTTGCGTCAAATAATAAATTTTGATGTTTTCTATTGTATTGTTTATTTTTTTAAATTAAAACAGATATCGAAAAGAACAAATAGTAGAAGGGCACACTTTAGTTCAAGCGATGGTGACCGAACCCGATGGTAGTGTCCGAGTAAACAGAGAAGTTCAGCATGCTGAAAAAATTTACGCGACCCTAAGGGAGTGTCGAGAACAATCGGGAGCAAAGAAAAACAAAGGGATCAAAATGCAAGGATATTTGGAAAAAAAATCTGAGAAGAATAAAAAGTGGAAGGCATTATACTTCGTGTTACTGGTCGATGCTACAGATACGCATCTATATCTGTACGAAAATCCTAAAAGAACCAAACCAAAAGGTCTTATCGACTTAAGTTGTGCTTATTTATACCAGGTAAGGAAACATGGCAGTATATCGTATCTTCACATAAATTAATAACATCAAGTATCCTCCAATGCTGAATATAAGTGTCGTGAATAATAATAATAATACTAAAAAATAAATGACGATAACACAAAGAAAGTGACTTATTCTTAGATGCGATGTGAGTTCATAGTAGATATCTTTTTAGGTCCACGAAAGTGTGTTTGATAGGCCTCATTGTTTCCAATTAGTTGAACGTGCTTTACCATGTCTGGCCACCATAACTTACCTTGCTGCTCCGAATTCCGAAAACGCATTAGACTGGATTAACGCCTTGAAACCACTGTGTGTGTCGCAACTCACTCGCGCTCCGAAAGTTGCTCGCCTTCGTGAATTACGTTCGTTGCACCTGCACATTTTAGATGCGCATAGGCTTCCATATAAGCTAGTTCCGAATCCGTTCATTATAGTTGCCCTAAATACTGTCAAAGTCGCTCGCACAAAGGTTAAAACGGGACTACATCCGCTTTGGGACGAGGAATTCATTCTAGAGTATGTGTATGACTCATAATCAAATAAAGTTTGATGTGATTTATTTCTATATTACTTTTTTGCTTACTAGAGATGTACCGCCAGATGTTATGTCTTTTTCCTTGACTTTGTACAACAAGGGTAAGCGTAGCAAAGACACTGAAGTTGCGGAATTAACAGTTGAATTGGCAAGTTTGACTAATGGTGAAGAAATGGATCAATGGTATCCGTTGTCGGGCGTCACTCCTATAGGAGATTGGGGAGCTTTACGTTTACGTATAAGGTAAAATTTGAACAAATATATTTTAAGAGTTATTCTATTACATATGCGTGGGGAGCTTTATGTTTACGTAAAAAGTAGAAATTGAACTGTTTTTAAAATATATTTTAAGAGAGAGTAATTCTATTACATATGTGTAACTTATATATACAATATTTTATTAATTTTGTATAAATCGAAAAATTTATTGTTTATTTATATTACAGATACAGACACGATTTAGCTATGCCTCCCGAAGAGTACAGCCCTCTTCAGCAGTTATTGCTAGATCCAGAACTGCATGTTGTCAAGGCTTTAGCGGATGTGTGCCACTTAGATAGAGTACCCTTGGCAAATAGTCTTCTTAGAATCTTTAGGTATAAATAGTTCTGCGTTATTATTTTTAATTGTAAAAACATACTCGATTTTTTGATATACCAATCTTTTCAGACACGAAAGAAAAGAAGCAGATCTGTTACGATCCCTGAATCAAGCTGAAGTACGTTATATTTCGTAAAATTTGTATATAAGCGTTGTTAAATGTGAAATTTACAATATTGTACAATGTAATTTTCTTCATAGGTTGAAAAAGAAGACGAAACACCGACATTATTTAGAGCTGCCAGTCTTACTACCACTTTAATGGATTTGTACATGAAATCCGTTTGTACTTCATTTTTAAAAGCTGCTTTGCGTGATACGATCTTAAAACTAATTGAAAGTAAACAAAGCTGTGAATTAAATCCAACGAAAATGGATTCTCCGGAAGATGCATGCAACAACGCGGAATTCTTATTACAAGTATAACATTTTCATTGCAGCACTATGTCCGTGCGTTACCGATCATCGAAATTTGTAACAGCTCATTGCTGTCATATTTGTTCTTAGGTTCTAGACGAAGTTACATTGAGTATTTTTACGAGTCCCGACGCATGTCCACGGACCCTCAGATATATTTGCGGATGCTTGCAAAGAGCAGTGGTCGCCAAGTGGCCACATGAAAGACTAGTCAGAACTCGAGTTGTCAGCGGATTTATATTTCTACGCCTTCTTTGCCCTGCCATATTAAATCCTAGGTCGTTCAATCTGATAGCTGAACCACCACCTCCGTCTGCTGCAAGGTATACACATACGCATTTCATAAATATAAGAAATTGATAATTCTCGATATTTTCATTTGATTACATCTTTTGCTAATTGTGCGTTTACATTTATTAGATCATTAGTCATGGTGGCAAAGTGTCTACAAAATTTAGCTAATCTAGTAGAATTTGGTGGAAAGGAGCCATATATGGAAGTCGTGAATCCATTCATATTAAAAAACAAAGAACGAATGGTGGTGTTTCTTGATCAGCTATCCGTAAGTATTGCTCTAATTGCAATTCAATAGTAATCGCATCATTTTTAGCTGTATAACCTATTCGTGTATCCTGGTGACTGTTTTTTTTTTTATACTGCGTTATTTATACTCTAAATTTCGAAATCAATTATGACAAAAAATAAAAAGTTTATATAATTTTAAACGTATATATATGTATTAAACGTGTAGAACGTTGCGGAAAAACCGGAATCGGAAGGTACAGATCCGAGAACGAAAAGCGTTTCCGATACGGCTAGAGATTTAGCAACGTTACATCACATTTGCGTTTCGCATTTGAAAGAGCTTCAAGTTTTATCAAAGACACAGGTAGATATGCACTCACAAACTCGATTCATTGTTACGCAGATGCAAAAAAACAATTTTGTTAAAAAACAAAAATACATTCATTATTTGCAGCCGACGATTAAACAACTGGTAACTGTGACTGAAATGTTAAGCAAACACAAGCAAAAATACATGGAAATGATACGGTAGTGCTAGAGCCATCAGTCATAAATAATGCCAAACACAATAAAACGATTTATAAGATTTGACGACGAAATAACGTATAGTAGAATATTTAATAAGTATAATTAAGTAACTATAAACGTACAGACTGACGTGCCATATGTATTACTGTATACACTCAAGCCTACATTTACTATTTCATATAATATTAGAATTTAGTTTATACATACATAAATATATACGACGTAACATCACAGTGATATAGAAACATACAAAAATCATATAGGCATATGACGATTTTATATTTACTTAGGTGCTCGAAAATAAATGCAACTTTAATCAAAATATCTCTAGATTTTTTTTGTACTTCTAAGCCTGCTCTCTACCTTGCTATTGGAATGTTAGTTACGATATGTCACTTATGGTAAAAAAATTTTCTATTCGCGAATTTTGATCTTATAACACGAATATATTGTTAACAAGTATTTACGACAATATATGACATACTATTACGTATGTAATTTAAAGATGCTCATACCATTTTTATATATTGCATGGCTTACTAAGTCATTTTTTTTTTTAGAATTTTCAGTTACTAATGATTATGAAATAAATAAGTTTTAGCGAGATTCCTTATTTTGTCCCGCACGTGAGAAGTATTATAAGATTAAGTAATATTTTCAACACAATTTCGTTCTTTTACAAAAATTTTTTCACGATAAAACTTGGGTTTTTCTTGTAGTCGACACTACTAAGGGATATTTTAATTCAATATCAAGTTGATTTATGTTTTAATATGTTTAAAATCTTGTTTGAAGTTACGCGTGCGCAGTCTCTGCTATGCTCTTGTCTTCCTTATAAGCAACCATTCGAAACGAGTAAATATGTATATGTAAGAGATTTTATATACAAAGAATTTTATTATTATTTATATATAAATTTGAAATGTGTAATGTGTATATATGCTGTATAATTAAACATACATACATTATTAGCTAAAAATATTAAAAAATTTACATGTGCATATGTTGGTACATTGCACATACAAGAATATGGAAATTACATGAAGTTTGCATTTTATGTATGTGAATGTATGATGAAGAATTTAACCCTTGATTGTTTCTTGAACATATTGAATCTAATCGCTATTTTTTGTTGTGTATTAATCAAAGAATAAATTTATATTATATTGAATTATTTTTTATTTATAAAAAACTTGAAATAATTTGTTAAAGTATGTTATGTAGTACAAAGTACAGTATGTTACAGTCAATATATTCCATTAAACTATATGTGCGTTGTTCTATATTATACGGTGAGAGTTACCGTGTTATTAAAGCATAAGTTTTTTTTAACATGATATATATACTTACAACATTGATATCGGTCTTACGCATCTTAAAGTTTTAAGATAGCAGTTTTAGTATATTTATGTATACAATATTTCTGGATTATATATACATATAATCTTACTATATAAAATCATATAAAGAAAGATATAAATATTTTGAAATATAGCTTTCTTGCAATAAACTCGTTATTTCTAGAAAAGTAGAACTAAATATATTAAAATATATAAGTCTCTATATAATAACATAGGCAGCATGAGAAATTAATACAAGAAAGCAATATTTTTTTTACTTTTCAACTTGACAATTGGCATGCCACTTTATTATAATAAACTCGTACACAATATTTAGTATTTGTTTTTCTAACTACAATACTAAAGACGCAAAATTCATGGTTGTTTAGAAATATAAAAATACATAATTCTATATATAATAATATAAAATGGAAAAAAGATATCAAAACTTAATTCAAAAAGATTTCGAAACTTATATAATTGAGAAAGTATATATATCGGTTAAGTTTGTATAGATTTATTTGTATAAATGTATTATATTTTTGTTTTAATAAAATTCCATTAGGGTGATAAATGATTAGTAGACATGAACATAATATACATTAACTAAATATGTAGAAGATAAAAGTAATTAATATACACTAAGTGTATAAAATTATAAAATAAAAGTAAATAGCTAAACAACATCGTAATATGTGTGTGTGTGTGTGTGTGTGTGTATGTGTATATATATATATATATATATATATATATATATATATATATATATATATATATATATATATA